>JABCKT010000010.1:0-193478 GCA_018858115.1 Tephrocybe rancida
TACCCGTTTTGGGAGCCCCTGATGACCGAGGCCGGACTCCATCACCGGACGATAACCAGGTTTCTCAAGAATGACTTGTACAGAAACCCAGGTTATCCTTGATAATGGGGTTTCTCAATAGAACAATCCTCCATGTTCTATGTAACTTTACGGAGCATGTGTATGTACAGAACATCAGAACGCGCAAAGAAGATACTGGCGTTTGCGCGGGGTAGAGATCACCCGCTGGTGCACGTGGGCCCTCAAAGGCGTGACCACGGAATACGCCACCGAGCATCTTCCCTCCCCAGTGCCTACTTTACTGTAACTTCACTCCGCGATCCATTTTACTCGCACGCTTTCTAGGAGGATCGGCCGGATATGTACGCCACTCTATAAATGGGATGATGGTCGCTCAGCCAAGGATTTTCTTTACCTCCAGTGCCTGACGTAACTGCATTTGATGAAGCATCACACCATTTGGGGCTCCGTTCAGTTTATTATTAACGCCATTTTTCATATTTATATTGACATCAGGCTGAAGGGCTACAGTTCTGTGAAATAAATTCTCCGACTCGGATGGAAGCGCGGGTCGTTTGAATGAAATAATTTTTATGTATATGAATCAAGCTGGATGTGCTGCGGAGAGGTATCACTTCCGGTATTGTGTGCGTGAAGTTTTGCAGTCGAACCCGAAGTCGAAAAATCTTATGGGTGCGGAAAGACACGTCGGTTAATTCCTTGGCAGTGGCGCATCACTTGTTGCCATCAGTAGGATAATGTTGTCACCGTGACTCTTCGTAGTAGATGGCCAATGCGCAAAAACATTGGGAACATGGTGCAAAGAGGTTTATGCTACTAAATTTCTAGGGCGCTGACGACAAACATCAGCCACCCGGTGGGGGTCCGTACCATCCGTCGGTGTCGGCCACAAAGGGCTTTTCAGCTTGTGCTCAATTTGGTCAACAGACACTGACAGTGTGGTGGACATTGAGATAAAGAGTATTCAGAGATAAAGCGCTAGGGCGGGGCAGGAGATCATACGACAAGAAAAGTATCACACATTAAACGTCGGAACAACGCACCATATACAAATGCCAAGGCTATGAGTGGCCCGAACTAATCCAAGATGGTAACGAAGACTAGATCATGCAGAATTTTCCTTTCTTCCAAAGTCATCACTGGAACAAATCGTTCCAATCTCGGGTCATTGAAGCGATTTCCTCATCTCGGACGAATTTCATCTCTGTATACAGCCTCCATGGTTTTTCCGCTCGCTCGAGGGCCAAGGACAGGGAACGATGTGCATTTATTTGGCTTGTGGGCTTCGAAGTCTGATTGCCCGACGCTCGCGCGGTTCTTGTCGCGCTTCGCTGGGTCTGGGCTCTTGATTGAAAAGATAGGACAGTATCTCTCGAGGGCGCCTTTCGAAATCTTTCTATGTAAGATTAGCTGCTTGTTGCAATACTGTATGGAGCTTGTAACCATCAATAAAATTCTCCAAAAAATGAACCTACCCTGTGTACTTGCTGTGTTGTGATCCATCCCTGCACGTCTGATAGACATGCAACATGCCTGAAGCACTAGCGTTCAACGTTCGGAAGCCTGCGCAGAGTACATTTACTTCCCAAACGCAGATTCGCGAGGGTGATCTACTAGATCAATATGTAGATCTGGCATGCACGAATCTGCTTCCCCAAAGCGAAGCCACGAAGCTTCCTAAAATCAGACCAGAACCAGATAGTCACTTACACATACGCTTCTATAATGTATCTCGTTACAGCAGGTTTATGTCTGCCTCTTCTTTTATGCCGACGCAATTGTGGGTTCGGCGGGATGACCAATGCCTGGCACAAACGTGCACGCCAGGATCAGGCACGCGTTCGCGGGCGAACACCGTTCCTTGACTTCAATTGCATGTATGCGAAAAGCTTTCCCTGCATATCCGTACAACGAAAATCTTCAAACATGCGCAGAATTCACCTCCTAGAATAGTGCAGCGAGGCTGCGGGGATTCGACAGGATAGGCCACGAGCGAGATACGCCACCAGGGCTCGCTATCTAATACAAATCCGCCCTCTAATTCCTCGTCTGTTCCGAAGGGTACTCAAGATAACGTCGCCTATTTCCGGAGAGTTCTCGAGTTGTATCTCGATGGCACCATCCAATACATGCATCCATTGTGACCCGGTGATCCTTGTGTTGGAGGCGTGATACAGTCCAACCTCTTGTCGTGAAGGACGTCAAAACAGCTTACAACATACATACTTGCACGTTTCGGTCCAGCGATGATAACGAGTTGGCGATAGAAAAAAATAAAGCAAAAAGTATAACAACGGCTTAGAAGCACTGTCAAACCGTAATCGATGGAAGATATGAATTATGATTCACCGTCACTTCCACTTATGGGAATCGTGCACCGCCTTCCTTAAATCCTCCGTCTCGGAGGAGTCCTTGCATCGTAGTCTGCACAGTTCCCAGGTTCACGCACAGTATTTAGTGTATATTGGTCGTGTTCCGCTACGTTGGTCCCTCGTAAGTCACTGACCCGTCCAAGATTTCACAGCATTACATAGTCAACGGTGGCGAATAGCGTGTGTCTGGAACTGAATTCAAAAGAAGTGAAAAGGACAATAAGATAAGCTGAGTACAATGTACAATTATTTAGAATTATGAATACATGGAAGGTCATGAATAGCGCCGTCGTTTCATAAAACATATCTAAATTCCCGATTCTGGAAATCGGTGAGATCCAAGAATTCCTAGACAACAAAATAGGATTAGACCACGTTTGAGAAGGTTTGGGCGTTGTGAGTTCCGTACCTTGTCAACCTTCACTTTCTCCACAACACCGTCCACAGTTCTCTCGACATATACGACATCATGAGTTGTGTCGGCCGGTTCATTATCGCGCTCGGTGTTCTCTCGCGCAAGGAGCCATCGAATCGCAATGAGGAGAGCCATACACGCGAGATAACAGACACCGATGACGATCCAAGGAACGTGGTTTCTTTTAGGGAATGAGTATGTAGACAAGAATGAATTGGACTGCAGCACACCTTGGCTTGTACTTTGCTTGCCACATGAAAGGTCCAACAGAGTTACCAACACAGTATGCGCCAAGCATTATAGCGTTCACGGTCACCCTCTTGGTGTGCCCTGCCGTGGTATTTGAGAGCCACGACAAGGAGAGCACGAAGCCAGTCGTCCCAACACCTGTAAGCCATACAGAGAACAAGAGACCAATCTTTTTACTCCAGGGCAGGAAGTTGACAAGAAGAACGCCCAAGATGTTAGGGATGAAGTAGAGCAGAGAAACATACGCGCGGCTGTTTGGCAGTCTTGCGGCGAGCTGGACCCCGGACCAGATCGTGACGATCTCTACGACGCCGTCGACGCAGCCCAGTAATGTCGTTTGCAGCGGGGTGAATCCGAAGGAGCTGACAATGATTTGACGCTGGTTCGTAAGGGAATTGGGGATGTTGTCAAGTAAGGAGAACAGTGCAAAGAGCCATGTTTTTGGATCGAGCAATGCCTCATACATCCTGTTTGCGGGGATCAGCCCTGGCGACATCCGGAAGCAAGATTAGTACGTACTGCTCCTTCTTGAAATGCTTATTCTCGACACCAGTCTGATTGACCTGAGAAAAGAGTGAGTATTACTGCTTGTGAAGGAGTGAAAAGCTATGGCCGACCTTGATCCGTTGGACAGCAATCACGCGCTCTTCCTTTGTGAGGAACCATGCGTTTGTAGGTGAGTCAGGGAAGAGGAACCTAAAGGATCACCGTCAGAGAAAAGGTATACCAACCATTACGATCAAACCATACCAGAAGGCCACTGCAACAATAAGTGTGATGATTCCGGTAATGATCATGAGCCTATAGCCAAGTGAATACGAGCGTGAATTGAGCAAGTGCGGGCGTACCATTGCCAAGGTTCAAATCCTGATGTCTTAATGTGGAGAGTGCCGTAGCTGATGAACCCAGAAATAATTTGAGCTTGAAGCGGGATCAACACGCGACCATCAGCACAAGACACAGATCCAATATACCTGTGCCATTCATGAGGACTGATTGAGACATCGGATCAGCTAGTTGTATGTCGAGAGAGTGAGGTCTACTTACACCAATACCCAACCCGCAGAGTCTGCTCGGTCCTAGTGTAGAACATGGAGCTCACGATGAGGAAACCGGCCGTGATTGACCCCTCGCACATGCCCAGGATTAAACGCACAACAAAGAGGCCAGCAAAGTTCTTGCACGCAGCATGCGCGCAGAGCGCAATTGCCCAGACTGTGATGTTGGCGCTATTGTGATCCAGATATCAGCAATGGCTGGCACGCGCTGATATTCAAGACTCTGACCTCATCCATTTGCCTACAGGGAACCGCTGGAGCGCCAGGTTCTGTGGGAACTCGAAGACTAGATACGATAGGTAGAAGATCGTCCCGAGCCTGAAATTTCAAAGGTCAGTACCGTCAATCACGGAATGGTGCTGCAGTGGAGTACTCACCAATTGTATCTAAAATAGAGGCACCGCCTGTGAAAAAACGCTATAAGTGGGAAGACATCATGTCGTACTGGTTGGTTGTCAGGTGCGTCGATTCCCTGAGTTACTCGTCAAGAGCTGTAGCACGCAAGAGGACAGCGGACGCACCTTATACCAAGAATGGCTGAAGATCCAAGGGTTGTCTTATCCATGAACTGAATCCTATGAGACGCGTCGGCCACCTGAAAAGTGGCTCTAGAAACTTCATGCATACCAGTAAAGAACTGCGAACCTCGTCAGCAGTGAGCTCATGATAAGGAGATATTGACTTACTACACATCAACGGCATGATATGAAAGTCAATCTTCTTCCTGGAGAATGTTGAATAGACAGTTTTGAGCTCAATACATACGGGCGACCTACCTAATTCGCAACGCTTCCGCAGGGTCTATCTCAGCTCCGTCGCCTAGAGAAAGCTCTGCCGCAGTGTCGACGGCCTGGGATGAGACGGCAATATGGTGCGCGTCCTTCTTCTCATCGAACGTCTTCTCGTCGAAAGACTTGGAGTCGGTGTCCAGCCCCATAGTGGCGAGGGGAAGATCTAGATAGAAGGCGGGTGACCAGATTGGCCAGGTACTTATACTGCAGTCAAAAGTTCGATGCACACGCGACGGGTGACCATGTGGAAGCTTGCAATTGGAGAAGCGCATCACAGGCTATCAATGGAAATTGGGCGTCCCTTATCAGAAGATAACGCCGCATAGGTAAGAAGTTGTCGAAATTCGCACAACTTTGATTTGTAAATGTGGAGCGGCATGCTTATTACAATGGTGGTCAGTGTTGGCCCTATCTGTGACGACTGAAGGCGTGAGGACTGAAGGGGGTTGGGAGAAGGTGCATACATGGGACGTTTTTTTTGACCGCTTGCGGCGGTTGAACGTGGGCTCTTACAGCTTCTCTTGCAAGAGTCGCGATCCGGTGCTTGCTATCAAGTTCTTCGGCCCGGTCAAGTCATGATAACCCTGATGGTTCTGAGCTGTGGTCACTGGTCAATCGGACTTTATCACAATATACATATGTATTAGACTTACTACATCAATTTTCAATTTGTTTATCGCACACTACACCCTCGCCGCTTTTGCCAAGTCCCTGACAAGAGGTCTGACATATTTGGCGAAGCTTTTACCGTCCAACAGCCTGAAAGTTGAAGCGCATTGAACTGTACACCGCTCGTATGTAGGATGGCCACAAATTTCTTCGCACTCCAACCACAAATATTAGCCCAAGAGATGGTTGTGCAATGTAAATTACAATGAATGCAAGCCTTTATTTGCTGAAAAGCGAGTCACCCCTATGCCTTCATTATTCGTGGTCCCCATACGGCAAAAAGGTGGCGCTGTAGCTCGGTGCATCATTCAACGGGTGATCCAATGAATTGCCGGCAAGAATTCTTCTACTTTGATTGTCCAACTCTCCCGCGGCCCGCCGACTGTAGCAGGCAGGCTGGAGCAATAGATCAGAACAGTACAACGAAAGACAGATATAAGACTAGCATAGAAAGCGCACAACCATTGATCAGTGTTTTTATATCATCGATGACAGCCAGGCATCTATGAGACATCCATGGCAATATCCCAAGTCTTCCTCATAAGCTCAGCAGCAGGGTCCGTCGATGTTTCGAACCTGGAGAACGAGACTGCATAGAGCGTCTGCGCGGATACACGCAGATAAGGCGAGTACTGCGAGCGAACTCAGCCAAAGGACAATACAAAGAGGAGAAAAGGGAACGCACAGCTCTGCAGAATTGTCTGTACCAGCCCCACGTTTCCCATGCATTCCACTCATCGTTGTCCCAGTTCGCACGGTTGTGCCATGCCTGTTCGGTGATGACCGTCCGCGCATGTGGATTGGGGTTTGCATCGGCCGCTACGGGGGCGAGGCAAGTCACGAAACCTTCAAGCGTACGGGACAGCGCTGCCTTCTGCTCAGCGGTCAAGCTGTCGAGGGCCTTGAGCGCAGTGGTCAACGCCGGGTTCTCCACGGCCGCTTCCTCCTCTGCCTCTGCCTCTGCTCCATCTGCCAACGGGATTCGGGCTTAGTATCTCTATGACGAGCGAGTCGTGACTGAACGTACCTGGCTTTGTGTCAGCATCGACCTCCATCGATTCGTTTGCCCTAGCTTTCGCTCTTGCGCGCGTATCATCCTCCTCCTTACGCAGCGCCGTCACCTTACGCCTCGCAATCACCACACGTCCATTCGCCTTATCCAACGCCCCACGCATTAGATCCCACTCGAACGCGTTCAAGCTAAGTGGGCCCCCGAGGCGCAACCCCGCCCCATTCACAAAGGTCCACCCCACCACGTCATTCGGGTCCACGATCTGGTACTGCATCAGCTTGTCAAACACAATGCCCACCATCTGGGGGTTGCTCTTCCAGAACGCAGCCGCGGACGTCAGGATGCCCCCTTTGGCCTCCGGGCTGCTCCCGCCTGCTGCGGCGTTGCCGCTGCCAGCTACGGTGCGGAGTAGGGGAAGATAACGTTCAATGGCATTCAGCAGATGGGAGAAGGAGCGCGCGCCAATGTGGAGCAGGGACTGGACGACGATGGAACGCACGGTGGCGTCAACGTTGACTGGTCCGTCTTCGGATGTCTCCAGAGTTGTTTTGAGGGTGTCGAGGTGAGCGATCACGTCTTCTGCCTTGGCTCTCCCTCGGAAGAGGTTCAGCACAGATTGAGCGGCATCGTGATGTGGATTCGCTGTGTGCGAAGTTAGGCTCTAGGACTGATAATCAAATAGAGAGTGCCTACTGGGCTCGTCATATTCGAAGTTAGGGCCGGGAGCTTGTTCTGACGCCGTGAAAGCATCCGGCGCTTGCATGGCGTCGGGAAGAGTTTTGAGAATCCTATCGTGGTACGACAGGCGAATCTCGAACTCGACCGCGCGACGCATGAACGTCCGGCGGGGGTGTTGTACCGCGAGCGCTAAATCCGGGACCCTATCGAGAAGCCATTTAGCGAGTGCGAGGCATCGCCCAAGTCGACAATACTCACCATTCTTTCCAGACCCACTGGAATCCAAAGTTACTCATATGGACTGCGAACCATTCGGCAAAGCGTCGTGCAGCTTCGACGTCCAGGCCTTCTGAAAGTGCGCCATAGAGCTTGCGGATGGACTTGCCGACAGCGGGGCCGACTGTGGATGGCGAGAGCTTGCACAGTTCGGTGATGAGCGAGATGTAATAGACTGATTTGTGGGATGACTCGGGGAGGATGAGAAGGGCGCCGAGGATGGTCTATTGCTTCAATCATCAATGCTATGCTTTAGCAAATGAAACGTAGAATGACGTACCTCGATAATAGTACTTTCAAGTTGCCAGTATTTACCTGCTACAGGTTCGGTTTCCACTGGTGCGCCAGGCTTGGGTTTGAACGCTCCTGGGAGGTTCCACTTGGGGTACTCTAAAAGCAGCCGTGCGCACTCTTTGCGGTTCACTTCGAAGATGGCGATAGTGTCGAGCAAGGCTGTGCGAACTGCGTAACCGGCGGGAGTGTTGGGGTCCGGGGAGATCTATGGCGAAGTGAGCTTCTGCTTATCAGAGTCTGGGAGATTTGTCTTACATCGTTGTCGAATAGCCGCAAGAAGTACTCGGGCCACTCGTCCTTTTTGACAGAGGCCGCCTCTTCAGTATTATTGGATACACCGTCAAGTTCAATGTCGCTTTCTGGAGGAACCAGGACCAAGGGCAGGTCGAAGGGCGTGCGGTCTTCGAGCTTGGGAAGTGTCAAGTACGGCTGGGGAAAACTGTCTGCAATCTGCGCAAAGTCGGCATCGACAAGTGTCTTGAGAGTGTGGAGGATGGTGTCCAACATCTCGTCCCCGTTGTCAATGGCCACGGCGTCCGTGAACAAGGTAATTGTGGGTCGAACTAGCCATTTGGCGCTGGTGGTTGTCTCGCTGAACGCCTGTATCGCATTGATAATCTCCGATGCGCTCGTTTTCAGACTCGCACCCGCAATCATAAGGCCTTCCGCCGCGCACAGCACCGCGCGTTTTGCTCGCTTATGCGAGACGTTGAAGCCCTCGAGGACCGCAGTGAACGCCTGGAGAAGCGCCGCCATGGACTCTGGAGACACAAGGCCTGCGACAGTCAAATGTGCAAAGAATTGGATCTGAGAAAGCATAAGGTTGTGCTTGATTCAAAACCGTCGTAGCTTACACATAGACGCGTCTCCCTCCATTCCAACTTGTCGACATATGTTTGAAACCCCTTCCAAAAGTCTTCGAGGACAAGTCTCCCCAGCAACGGTCCCTCTGTATCTTCAGCACCGTCGTGAAGTAGTCGAATCAAGGCAGCGTAGTAAGGGATTTTGTACGGCTGTTCAGTCACTCTAGCGGACACTTAGTGAGAGTTGTTCGAAAGTCGAAACAAACACACCCTATACGGAATGCCTCGGAAACGATGCCCACATTCAGCGGCGTAAAGTCTTGAATCTGCTTTTGAAGGCGAGGAAGCTCCTCAAGTGCATCCTGGTTTTGCAAGTGTGAGCGCCTGGGGACAATGAGACGGGCCTTCTCTTACCACTTCTCCCAGTTTTATTATAGCAGTCTTGAGCTTCTCTTCTGGTGTTTCGTATGGCTCGCGACGTCGATCGTCATAGTCGTCTGTGTGCGATGGTTCGAATACAACTTTTCACAGCTTGAGCATCGGTATCTCACCTCGGTGTCGTCGACGGTAGCCTCCACGACGGTCGTTATAGCTCATTTGACAGGAAACGTACACTTTTAGTCGAGCTCGCTGCCGCTGGCGGTGACGAGCAGTGTTTCACGTCAAGTTGGAAAAGTTCAAGTCGCGAAATTGATCACGTGTTCCCAGAATTTTCGACTTGACTGGCACTGGTAGGCCAGATTGAGTCTATTGACCTTGTACTACCTTGATTGTGAACTAACCCTTAGTCCTAACTACCCTCACCATCGTTGAACTCTCACCTAAAAAGGCACACGCACGCCTAGTACGTAGGATTGTTTTCAAACCGGAACAATTGTCACGAACTTCGTTCTAGAACTTCAGCTGGAGGGAGGATCGGGTCGGTGTTGAAACGCATTGGTATGCTATTCAAACTAGATGGAATGAGTGGTTATTGACCTTTTCCAGTAATGCGAAACACATGCCATGTATCTTTGCAACCACGGCCACACAGGCATTTCGAACATTCACAAAGCCACATCATGCTACAAAGTGGGGCCAGCTACAACGTTCAGCAGGCTCGTCGAGAGTGAATATGCTTCAAAAGCATACCCTAGCACCCCAATCGAGGCCTACCAGGAGCGTTGAACAATCCTGGAATGGGCATAGAGCAAATCCGAGACCAACCCGACACGGTCGAGATTCCTGTGCCGCAAACAGACACGCCCAAACACCGACGTCTACCAGGAGCTCCGAAAAAGCCTGGAAGCATAAAGCCAAACCCGCCCAAATTTCAACGTCTACCAGGAACTTCGAACAACCCTGGCAGAGTCATAAAGCCAAACCGACACCCGCCCCAAGTGGTGATACCTTTGATATAGTTACCGTATCCCCACTCGCCCAAACTTCGCGTGCTGCCCGTCAAGCAGTACTATTGGCTCTGGAAACCCCTATTGACGGAATACAGAACGCTTTACACATCGTCAATTCCCTCCATCACCCCTTTCTTAAAGAAAACCCCGAAGCCTCTAACCTCCCGAACGTTGCCTCATACATTCCAATGACCTTCAACCAAAAAGTAAACCCGCGACTCGCCTCTCACGCCCTCGTCCATGGCCTCATTCGTCGCAACCAGCTAAAAGACGCAGCTCATCTTGCTGTTTCGATGATGCAATATGGTATGCGCGTGCACACGAGAACCCTTGACGCCGTCATGAATACACTTGAACCTAATTACTTTAGCAAGAAAAGTTCAGTCAAATCCACAATGCCTCCGAATTTCATCCCGAACCCAAAGAGCCTGGGCGATCTCGCACCAATGGCGCAGCACGCTACTTCCCGTCTCGCGCTTGAAATTTTCACTGTAGCGCGAAAAACTGGCCAGGGTGACACAAGAGGGCTCTTTGCCACTCTTCTGGCGATTTGCCTCCTCAACGCTGAGATCGTTCTGGCGTGTTTGGTGTTTGGGACAACTATAAAAGAATTTTACCATCCTCCTCCTTGTCCAGAAGGCGATACGGCCTCGACCACATGGAATGCAGACAAATACGGGCCGAGATCGCTCTTGTTCCTTCCGACATGGGGACATCTCAACTATATTTTGGCGCCGATGACAGACTACTTCCGATATGTTGTCACCCTCCGCACTACTTCACCCGAGTTTGAGCAAAGCGCTCTTGACGCCAATCTGCAGGCCTTAGCGATATTGGCAAATTTGCTAGATTTTCGCCAACTTCATCTATCCACAATCTCCTCCCTCTTGGCTCTCATGTACAGCACACCTCGAGTCGATGCTGAGGTCTGGGTGATGGACAAAGGCGGTAATAACAGGCAGGTCGTGGCCTTCGCCTATTTCCATGATGTTCTGGTGCGGCTCATCGAGTCTCCGCCCGGCAGTCGCACGAGCAGTAACAAGAAAAGTACTCGCGCCTTTACCCCTCCTCTTGGCCTCAAGTCCAGCAACACCTTGTTACACTACGCATTACGACACTGTCAGTCGCCAGACCTTGGCAACAAGGTCATTGTACATCTTACGGAGGCTCGGAAACTCGCTCTAGATCAAACGACATACAATATCCTCCTACGATCGGGTACGCTCATGCGGGATAACGACCTTGCTAGCTTAGCGGTGACGGCGGTTGCTAGCAAAAGCCCTCCTAGCAAAAGTCTTAGCAAACATTCCAGCAAAGATCCTCCGAGAAATCATCGTCCTAGCAAAAGGCCTGATCTGCACGAAAACACCCCTCTTCGTGCATTAGCGCTCTCCGAACACGAGGCGGTCCGCTCAATTGCATCGACCATAGAGACACTCCAATCAGTCGAGCTATGGATGATGAGCCGTAATCGCCAAGCAAGAATCGATACGGCGGTTTACAACCTGACTACTCACCTCATGCACCTTACTTCCACGGGTCAACCACATGTCGCCATCACCGTCATTTTTGCTCTCTTCCCTGCACTGCAAGTATGCACCTCCCTCAAAGAACAAGTACGCATCCGACGCAAGGAAGTCGTCCGAGCTTCACGTTATGGGCCTATCACCTTTACGGTTCTACTTCATGCGCTTGTTAAAGCAAAGGCCTTCCTCGAAGCTCGACTGTTTTACACTTTCGCGTGTAAAGCCGAACGCCGTAGTTGGTTTACTCCTGCTCCATGGGCCTTTGGTCCGGAATTTTACACTGTCATGTTGGAGCTGTGCACTGCGGAGTGTGTCGAAGCGTCTAGGCTTGAAAGCCGCGCGAGCTCAGCAGTGGAAAAGGCGGCTGTGAAGACGATGCGTCTCAGAACTCTTCGCATGGCGCTTCGTCAATACTTAAGGATCAACAAAGTACCCTTCGAGGCCCACTACACCATGGAGAACTCTGGCCATTCCGAGCACATACACAAACTTGTTTTTCCAAAACGCGACGAGCGCCTGTCCACTGCCCTGATCGAGGTATTAGTTCAACATTTCAAGTACGCTGACCCCGCCTCCCTTCCCGTGCCCGACATCGCGACCGGTTCCAATCACCCTCCGCACGCCCTGACTGGGACCTCAGCGGAGTCGGTCGCGCGTACCTTCGACGATACCGAGCGCGATTTCATTGAGCGCGGCGTGCTGCCGCGAGGGTGGTCGCCAGCGTTGCAATTTATCGCGCGTGGGATTATCCAGGCTGGGATGGAGATACCTCCGGCCTTGCGGCACTTGTTCTTGGGCCGGTATGATGCAGCGGCGCGCCCGCGGGGGCGCGGGGTGTCCCTCAGGGTTGTTCCGTGGGCGTATTCGACCGAAGGCACTGAGGCACAGAACCCTTGGCGAGTGCCCAGTCTGAGGACGAGGGGTTTGGCTAGACCAACAAGGCGGCGCAATAGAACTTCTCGGTCTAGAACGTTTTGAACCTCGTCATGGAGGCCAGAGGGGCTTGATTGATGGTTGTCCAGTGCTCACGGTATCATACCTACTTGTATTAATGAACGCCTCAAGGAAATCAATTTTATAATACCTACATGGACCAACTTAGTGATGGTGACAGCAAAGTTGATATGTGGTCGACAGTGACACTATGTAGATTCCCTCAGAGCCATCTGGGCAGCCTTGGGCGCCGTTCCAACTCGTCCGACCCGGCAGCTGTTTTCTTCGACTTCCATATGATGTAAGGTTATGATTAGATAATTTTCAAATGATGTCTTGCCTATTTTTTCTCTTCTCCTGTTCCACCTACAGCTTGTTAAAAACATGTGAACCCTACACGTCAAACTTCACTCCTAACTTCACTCCACACGTTCAAGCCGCCATTCAATATGCTTGGCCCTTTATTCGATGTGTCCAGAGCTACAAAATAGTTGTCAGTCCGTTAATAAGGCGTGTGCAGTCATTTTGTACCGCAGTATGAGTACTACTAGACCCTGGCCGACCCGACGCCCCCCCCCGATCCGCCCCCCCCCAAGCATGGGACTGGGCACTGACTCCGCCGAGAAAAGAGTCACCGTTATCTCAACCCAGGTCCTCGACATTGCAGCCGAGCATTCTTTGGGCGGGGCTGAGCCAGACCCCGCAGAAGCCCTGCGATAATAGGTATGTCGCGACTGCTAAATAGAAGAATGTATGTTCCCTCTTGTACAGGAGGAAATTTGACTACCATATCATGCCGTTGACGTGTCTGCCCAGTGGCTTTCACGGACAATTCCTATTAAATGCGTGCTTTCCATGGATTCTTTGATCTCATCGATTTTCAAATATGTTTTATGAGAAGTTGACGTTTGGTTGACGTAACTCACGACCTGTCATGTTTTTCGATCTTGTTAAATAATTGTACCTGCCTTGCCTGCCCACTTTGAGTCCGGTTCCAGACACGGATACGCAGTATTGTGGTGGTGGTATATAGGTTGTTTGTGAGCCATAGCGGTGAAGATGCGAAGACCCAGAAATCATGTTTTCGGTGACCACAGTTGTCGCTTCAACAACTTGAAATTGAAAAATGTGGCGTAAGACGCCAAAACTGATGAGAACGAGATTCGAACTCGCGCCTCCGGAGAGACCAGATTGAACGGACAACACCTTGTCCTGGTCGTTCCTTAGTCTGGCGCCTTAGACCGCTCGGCCATCTCACCATGCTGCTTCATCGGATGGGCAATGTCTGGGCGCAAGAGGTACGCACGCATTTCTGGGCTAGCGAGAGAGTCCGATCGAGAGGTTGAGTACTCGAATTGCATCGAAAAGATTTGGTAGTCTTACTCCGAGTAGTCAGGTAACCACTGACGGTACGAGCTTTGATGTTATATCTTTTCACGACGACTCGATGAAGGTCGTGCAGGCTCAGAGATTACAGTAAGAGGCAGCGTTGGTTTGGCTTTAAAGGATGGACCCGGGCTGACAAGATGGAATCGGGGACGCACAAAGGCCCCCCAAGGTCATTTACTTGGTGTATCAAACAGTGGTCAGTCATTCACTTGTGACGGAACAACGGTGTCGGGCGCGGTCAACATGTGTGTCTACACGTGAATGCGCATCTCAAAGGTCAAGGTTTAAAATTTACGGTTCGGACATGCGATTGAATTCCTGCGACTGCCCCTCGGCGCTACTCACACACCCCTCCTCGTTGGTTAAGGGTTGGGGTTGGGATTTGAAGCAAACACTTGCTAAAATGAATATCACAGAGGTGGCACAAAATCACAGGTGACGTGCCTACATAATTTACTTTTCTTCCTCCGCCCGAATGACGGTCCCGTTGACGGTCCTGGGACCAAGTCACGTGGGTCCCAGGAGAGGGGGCGCGCAAGATGGGGTGGCGGGGAAGAGGGTTGGCGCGCCGCGTGGACGCGTCAAAACGACGGGAGATCAAAGGTATCGACAAAATTGATGGGATTGATGGCTGGGAGACCTGGGATTGTCTGTAGGTAGCCGTAAAATAACATATATTCACTTATATGTCAGTATTCGGAACCTAAGAAATAAAATCAAAGCCAGACGGGCCTATCCGTGTGAGGCAGGGGCTGCAAATGGGAGCCGAGTGAGGTTCCGGAGGGACCGTCAATGGGACCGTCATTTGCATCGTGCACAAATGTTTCGTGATTTTTTTGGCGGAGCGCCCTGCCAAAAACCCACCGTACTCAGATCGCTTCGTGCCGCCCGAATGACGGTCCCATTGACGGTCCCTCGGCAGCTGGCCGGCACGCTCAAAATCACCTGGATTCTGTTAGTCTGGCTAGGTCCATCACTCATTTTAGTGTAAGGGTTTGATATCAATATACACCTTAACGCTTTTTTGGCCTCTGTAGCTCTCATTTCTTGCAATAAAATAGGCCTTCTCATACTCTACTATGCTTGATACCTGCCCCTGGCAAAATTTCCAGGCCTGCACTACAAAGAGAGCCTTAAAACACGTTCTCGATGCCACGTCGGGGACTTGGTTCAAACCACTCGATCGGGATTGATGCTATCATTCCTGACACATCCCTTTTCCGTTTCGGGGCGGGACCGTCATTCGGTTCGTTCGAAACCTTTCTTCCTAGCTCTTGCTGGTAATTTTGAGTGAGGCAGGGCAAGGACCCCAAACGCTAATTCGGGGAGGACTCATTCATGTAGGGGGACCCCAGTAGCAAAGTAGGGGTAGACAACTTTTCGCTTCCGAGCCAGGCGTCGCGACGTCGCACAACCTGCTTCGACTGCATCTCGACGCCGGATGGGGAGAGGACCTGAGAATCCTTAGTGCAAAGTTGGGGGAGACTTCAACCCCCTTCTACTCTCGTACATGCATACCGCCCGAATCTGCCTGCGTGCATACTACTCTCTTCAACTGCACCACGGAGGCGCTACGATAGCCTTGAGCCCAAAGTCGGGAGCCTGCATGGGGACCCCAGGAACAGAGCCAGGGTGGATGACAGTTTTGGTGTACTGCCGTCTAACGCGTCAATCTCCTAACTAGATGTGCTGCGTGCTGGTCGTAGTCGGGGTGGGGCGTGCTGTGCGCTTTTTCTGTTCGAGACACGATGCGACGGCGTCCGACTGAAACTTCTAAAAACGGGAGAGTTTAGTACTGGGCACACAACCATACGGCTCCCGCCCTTCCCTTCCCCGGATGCGCGTGTGACATGCTTCACCTGCAACGGCTGGAATACATATGCCTCACCTCTTCCCTCCACCCAATGACGCTACTTGCAGGTTCTGAAAGTTACTTTCACACTGGGTGAGACAACATTGCACCAGCTCTTATTTCAAATATCGAGAACACCCATCGTGAATTGAGCATTTGAGTGGCGGCCCGCGGCCCGCCCCTGGCGTCCCCAGGCTTGAAGGAGGCCGTCCAACACCCGTTTCAATGATCCGACGATGAGCCCGCACGGCAGTTGCTCCGTTGAAAGAGCCAACTGACCCCCATAGCTCTTATGTCCTATTTTCCCGCTGTCCACTGCCGCCGCACGATGTCTTTAACGCGTCTTCTTTTTCACGCCTTGTGACTTGGCTAGGGGCGACCCTTCGCACCACAGCTTGTGTTGTATAAAATGCGTTTCTTGGATGACATGGACTCAGGCTCAATT
Source organism: Tephrocybe rancida (assembly GCA_018858115.1). Taxonomy (NCBI): domain Eukaryota; kingdom Fungi; phylum Basidiomycota; class Agaricomycetes; order Agaricales; family Lyophyllaceae; genus Tephrocybe; species Tephrocybe rancida. The sequence continues at coordinate 16,175 of JABCKT010000010.1, forward strand.
GGAACTCATGTTACACTTCAGAGCTCTCTTTCTTCTCTTCGCCCTCGTGGCGCAGTCGCTCCTCGTCTTCGGGTTCACCAACCCCATCAAATCCACGGATGGGTCCGACCCCTTCATGGTCTACCACGAAGGGTACTACTGTTCGTCCTTTTCCATTCCCTATCGGCTGACCACCGCTGACCCAGCCCCCTTATGAATAGACCTGACGACGACAACGTGGACTAACATCCAAATAACGCGTGCCACGACCATTGCTGGGCTCAAGACCGCGTCTCCCAAGGTCGTCTGGACGGACAGCACGGCGTCCAGGTGTTGCAACCTCTGTCAGTCTTATCTACCCCCTCTCTACTGATGGATAACGTCAACTTACATTACACATTGACGTCCCCAGGGGCCCCGGAGATCCACTATGTCTCTGGCGCATGGTACATGTGCGTACCTTCCCCCTTCTCAAACATCGCACACTAACGTATAGCCAAAGATACTACTCCGCTGGCACAAGCGGGACGTTCGATAACCAACGCACGCATGTGCTGAAGGGGTCCTCGAACATCATCTGGGATTCCTCCTGGAGCTATGCGGGGCGCATTGCGATCCCTAACCGCGACGTCTGGGCGATCGACTCCACCATCCTCGTACTCCCCTCCGGAAACTACCTTGTGTACTCCAGCTGGGACGGTGCCAGTGCGTTTCCCTTCCCATATTTTATTGCACGCCCTAACGTGACGCAGACCAATGTCTCTACATCTCGCAGCTCCTCACGCCCACGACGGTTGGAAACACGGTCAAGATCTCGACGCCGACACTCTCCTGGGAGACCATTGGTGGCAATACGAATGAAGGCCCCCAAGCATTATACCACGGCGGTCGCACCTGGATCGTCTACTCTGCGTCAAGCTGCGCCGGTACGGGCTACCAACTCGGTCGCCTGGAGCTCACGGGCTCCGACCCGCTCAGCGCGAGCTCGTGGACGAAGTACGGTAGCCCAATATTTACGTCCGGGAATGGGTGCGTGCCCAATAGAACCTTGGGAATGTGTTTGGGGGCCTAATGGAATTTGGGTGTAGGAGTTATCAGCCTGGTCATAATGGCTTCTTCCTGAGTCCCTCCGCCGCGCAGATCTGGATGGTATGTTTTGCCTCCCTTCCCCCTTCCAACATCATCTAATCAAGCGCCCAGGTGTACCATGCCAATGCTGTCACCCCCGGCACTTGCGACGGGAATCGCCGCACTATGGTCCAAGCGTACGTCTTTCCCCCCTTCCCATAATGTAGACATATACCTGACGTTGTAACTTGTAGCGTCGGGTGGCACACGGATGGCACGCCGAACCTGGGTTCCCCACGTGCGCTCACTGACAGCGTTCCTGAGCCGGTTTGAGGCCAGCACAGCGAGCATTGTATGTTAAAGACTGGATATTACGAAGTTGAGCAGCAGCACGATCTTCCTGGCGCTGATTCTACTTCATGGCTGCAAGCTTGTCGTGAGCCGAGAATCTTGAAAAGACCTACTTGGAAGAACATTGTTGACATACGGCCATCTTTGAGAATACTCCTGGACTTTGCGGGACAGCAGGAAACGGGTCAGATGGATCAGGCCTACAACTAGCCTACAGGCCCATGTGAATGGCGCCTACGCCAGATGAGTGAGGCTCGCCGATGGATGTTGCAGTCTAATTCAACCCAAACTACTAAACAACCTTGAGCATCGATGGGCGGCCATGACAGATATCCATGTGTTCACTGAACCTGGGCTAACCTTGGGTCTTGGTAGTATTGGCATTGTGAAACCTTCAATATGCAGTGAAATGTGACAGGACATTGGTGTAACAACAGTCCTGAGCGGCTAAAGGGGGGATAAGCCAAGAAGTGTGCAACTTAGGGAAAGGTATATGACAGACCTCAATCGTGGGGAGTTCACTATTAAACTCGCACCGCATCAGGCCTATGCCCCTCGTCATACTTCACGAGTCCCAGCAGCTGTTCAAGGCGCAGCCCGCTGGTCAGCATCAAGCTTGCGGCTACGAGAAGACCGGAACGTTGCAAAACAACGGCGAGCTGGCCGGATGGGCGTTGGAAAATGACCGGGGCAGCTGTAAAGACCATCCAAATCAGAATGTTGAACACCTAGCGTCTAATGCCTCAGGTGATGACTTGATATACATAGGATAAGATGTTCTGGAGGACGAAATATAGAAATTGGTAAAAGTTATTAGCCCACAAAACGAGGACGGCATTCAAAACATAGTATAGCCGCCATTTTCCCTCTCTTCTGCCCACACGAAAAAATCTCATGAGCTGAGATTGTCCATCTCAAAGTTTACACGCATTGAATTTGAAGCAAGGACTTTTGACGACTGCGTAGTTTCGACTCCCTGATCGAGAAGTTATTGAATCATATTGACGGCGTCTGGTGCCGGCTCCCGAGGTTGTCTTCGGTGATGTATGTGATGATGAAGTTAAATGCTTAAAAGCCGGGCGAGCTCAGCACATAGAAGCGCCTAGAACACGTCAAAAAAGCCATAATCCATTGACCAGTTGGTGGTAAAAGAGAAAAGACATGGTGACATGCGTCACAGGGTTCAAATGGTTGATGGGGTTCAGTGACAAATACTACTAGCAATAACCTGTACTACCCAAGCATATTCAGCACTTCAAGAGCTAAGTGAAGAATCGGGCTCGTTCCTGCTGCCTTCCAAAGTCTATGAGTGCTCTCAGGGATGGCAGACAATCAACTACGTTCCCCCAAGTGTCCTGAAAAATATTCGGTTCAAGGACAACCTCGCAGCCACGAGGTAAGATCTGCGCCAGGGAAGTCGCCGTGCTGTACTGGAAATCGTATGGTAGATATGACCGTCCGACATCAAGTGTACGAAGGGGAGAAGGCGGGAGGGGATCGTGTGGCAGTGGGTGATAAAGCTGAGTTATGTCTAAGATGATTCCCAATTTCTTAAGCTTTGGACAATGACGGACAAGCTCTGCCAGGTGACGCAGGGTGAAGGGCCCGATCGGATACTCGTATACAGGATTATCGATGGCAAAACGGAGGTATTCAATCGACACAAGGGAGCGAATGAGTGTGTCGACCTCTGTTACACTGAATGTCACTGGCAGAGCAGTCTCCACATGTAGTCTGGTGAGCTTATCGCTGAAGAACACTTCCACATCCGCAAAGGAAAGGCTTAACTCTGTTGAAGAATCTCGTAGTGTCACGTCTGTCAGCCCCCTGCATTTCGACACGATTGCTGCAAAAGGCCGTGTGAGGTCATTTTCTACGCAATCGTAAGTTTCGAGAGTCAAAGACCGGATGTAGATGGGAAAATGTTGGTCATTTGCAAATCGCGTCAATTGAGCTCGACATTCCGAGATCGTGAGAGCTGTAAGGAAAGGGAACGCTCCACTGCCGAGAGAGGGTAGATGTGGATGAATGCCGAGGCAGCTACCGTCCCCGGCGAACTGAATAGAAGTGTCAGTTTGGATCTCTCGCAGTACCGGGAGGCGGGAAAGAGACATCAAGGCCTGAGGAGTTAGCGTGTATCGAGGAAGAACAACCGTTACAAGGTTCGAATGTTCTCTCAGCGCTGTGACAGGTACACCCATTGTCTCAGTGTGTCGTCCATTGAGATGAAGGCTGGTCAAGCCAGGCATGTGGTGCAGTGCATCTCCTAAGATTCTGTCCGAGGATTTGAACGGCATGGTAAGAACACATCGCTTCAGTCTCGGATTCAGGAGAGTGCAATAGTTTCGAAACACCTCTTCTCCGCGATCGCGAATAGAGTAGGTAAATGTCTCCAGATTTGGTATGATCCCGAGGACCGGCCGGACGTCAACGTTGACCAAAAAATCAACAACAGGTGCTATGTCTTTAGCTTGCCAATCCACATCAAGGGAACGAACGAGGCTCGAAAATTCTAGAAAGCGAGGCCAGTCTAGACTGGGTGGAGGCTGAGGAGAGCTTGAGTTTGATTCGTAAATAGGAGCGCTCTAACACACCTCAAATGGCTCTGTAAAGGTCCATGGCGCAAGCTTTCTCAGCAGACTTTTGAAATCGTCACCTGTCAGATGACGCCAGACAATCGGCTTGCCAATGACGGCCCAATCTTTGCAGACTCGTGTGTTCGCTTTACGGTTGCTTTTCTGACCACAAAACTCGAAAACTCGACTGAGGAGTTCCGGGATGGCCAGGGCATGATGATAGGGCATGATGTATGCGTAGCGTATCTGAAGATTCAGAACAACCAAAGAACAGTTTGTTGTGATATGTGGCCACTGTTTGGACAAGTTGGAAAGTGGAATTCGCCCTCGACTGTGGCCCTTGGATGACAGTATGGCTGAAGCTTTGCAGTGTGACTCGTGTTGATCAATTCCAGCCAGAAGCCGGACAACTTGCTGGTAATTTGGAGTTAGGCAGGACAAGGACCCCAAACGCTAATTCGGGGGGGACCCCAGGATCAAAGTAGGGGTGGACAACCGTGCCACGGTTGAACAACTTTTCGCTTCCTCAGGCGTCGCGACGTCGCACAACCTTCTTCGACCGTACCTCAACGGGGAGAGGACGAGGACCCTTAGTGCAAAGTTGGGGGAGACTTCAACCCGCCTTTGCTCTCGTATATGCATACTGTCCGAATCTATTAGCATACATAATGCTCTTCAACTGCGCCACGGAGGTGCTACTATACCCCCAGCCTAAAGTCAGGAACCTGTATGGAGACCCCAGGAACACAGTCGGGGTGGATGACAATTTTGATGTACTGCCATCTAACGCGACAACCTCTTAGCTAGATGCACTGCGTGTTAGTCACAGTTGGGTCCCGGGTGACTGTGCTGTGCGCCTTTTCTATCCAAGACGCGACGCCACGGCTTTCGACTCAAACTTCTAAAACGGGAGTGTTTGGTACTGGGCACACAACCATACGGCTCCCTGTCAGCATGCTGTTTGTTGACTGTACCACTTTACACCTTGTGGCGGAGGTGTATACCTGTCCCCTTGAGTACCTACATAAACCAGACAATGTTAATCAATCGTGGTAGAGCATCAGCTACAAGTCGTCTTCCTCTGCATCATCGTTATTGATGTTTTATCACTAAGGGTCGTCCTCGCCCTCCTCGCCCTCTTTAGGACTGTCTTTGCCTGGTTCAGAATTTATGTCGTCTGCCAAAAGCAGCCATCATTACAGCTTTCGCCTCCTTCCTGGCGGCGGTGCTATCATTGACTGCTTTCATCGAGATCTTGTGCTCTTTTCACCTCCAAAACTCGTTTGCCAATTTCCCTCAGGCCACAAATGGACTGAAAACTTCTCCTGGGGAGGGTACGTCGCCCCGCTTTCGGTTTTACAAGATCTAAGACGTACATTCCACAATACAGGTTGTTGGATGACATTCTTGTCATGTGTCCTTCTATGCCGTGCCGAGTGGATTATTTGCTTCCAACGCCGCAAATTCGATGCTGACCGGCGTGCTGCGCCTGGAATGATTGCTGGGACTCGTGAAGTATGATGAGGGGCATAGACCCGATGCGGTGCGAATTTAATAGTCTCCCCACGGTTGAAATCTGGCATCTATCTTTCCTTGAATTGCACGCTTCTTGGCCTACCCCCCCCCCTTTAGCCGCTCAGGACTGTCGTTACAACAATGCCTTATCCTATCTCACTGCATATTGAAAGTCTCGCGATGCCAATACTACCAAGATCTGAGGTTAGCCTGGTTTCAGTGGCCACATGGATATCTGCCGTAGTCGCCCATCGATGCTCAAGCTAGTTTAGTAGCGTAGGTTGAGTTAGGCTGCAACATCCATCGGCGAGCCTCACTCATTGGCGTAGGGGCCATTCACACGAGCCCGCGTAGCCACGAGGACCTGATCCATCTGGCCCGTTTCCTGCCGTCCTGCAAAGCCCAGGAATATTCTCAAGGATGGCTATATGTCAATAATGTTCTTCTAAGCAGGTCTCTTGAAGATTCTTAGGCTAGCGACAACCTTGCAGCCACGAAGTAGAATCAGCACGATTGTCGTGCTGCTCAACTTCACAGAAGCCAGCTCCAGAGACCAGAATTTCCATCAATTATTTTACACCATGCGTAGTATCCAGCCATAACATACTCGCTGTGCTGGGCCGTGGCTTCAAACAGGCTCAGGGACGCTATCAGTGAGCGCACGTGGGGAGCCCAGGTTCGGCGTGCCATCCGTATGCCACCCGACGCTACAAGTTACAACATCAGGTATATGTCTACATTACGGGAAGGGAAAGAAGACGTACGCTTGGACCATGGTGCGGCGATTCCCGTCGCAAGTGCCGGGGGTGACGGCATTGGCATGGTACACCTAGGTGCTTAATTAGATGGTGTTGAAGGTGGAAAGGGAGAGAAAACATACCATCCAGATCTGCGCGGCGGAGGGACTAAGGAAGAAGCCATTATGACCAGGCTGATAACTCCTATACCCAAACTCCATTAGCGCCCAAACACACTTCCAAGGTTCTAGTGGGCACGCACCCATTCCCGGACGTAAATATTGGGCTACCGTACTTCGTCCACGAGCTCGCGTTGAGCGGGTCGGAGCCCGTGAGCTCCAGGCGACCGAGCTGGTAGCCCGTACCGGCGCAGTTCGACGCAGAGTAGACGATCCAGGTGCGACCTCCGTGGTATAATGCTTGGGGGCCTTCATTCACATTGGCACCAATGGTCTCCCAGGAGAGTGTCGGCATCGAGATCTTGACCGTGTTTCCGACCGTCGTGGGCGTGAGGAGCTGCGAGATGTAGAGACATTGATCTGCGTCACGTTAGGGCGTGCAATAAGATCTGGGAAGGGAAACGCACTGGCACCGTCCCAGCTGGAGTACACGAGGTAGTTTCCGGAGGGGAGTACGAGGATGGTGGAGTCGATCGCCCAGACGTCGCGGTTAGGGATCGCAATGCGCCCCGCATAGCTCCAGGAGGAATCCCAGATGACGTTGGAGGATCCCTTCAGCACATGTGTACGTTGGTTGTCGAACGTCCCGCTTGTGCCAGCGGAGTAGTATCTTTAGATATACGTTAGTGTGTGGTGTTTGAGAAGGGGGGAGGTGCTCACATGTACCACGCGCCAGAGACATAGTGGATCTCTGGGGCCCCTGGGGACGTCAATAATGTAAGTTGACGCTATCCATCAGTAGAAAGGAAAATAGCCAAGACTGACAGAGGTTGCAACACCTGGACGCCGTGCTGTCCGTCCAGACGACCTTGGGAGACGCGGTCTTGAGCCCAGCAATGGTCGTGGCACGCGTTATTTGGATGTTAGTCCACGTTGTCGTCGTCAGGTCTATTCATAAGGGGGCTGGGTCAGCGGTGGTCAGCCGATAGGGAATGGAAAAGGACGAACAGTAGTACCCTTCGTGGTAGACCATGAAGGGGTCGGACCCATCCGTGGATTTGATGGGGTTGGTGAACCCGAAGACGAGGAGCGACTGTGCCGCGAGGGCGAAGAGCAGAAAGAGAGCTCTGAAGTGTAACATGAGTTCCAATTGAGCCTGAGGCCATGCCATCCAAGAAACGCATTTTATACTCGACAACACAAGCTGTGGTGCGAAGGGTCGCCCCCAGCCAAGTCACAAGGCGTGAAAAAGAAGATGCGTTAAAGACATCGCGCGGCGGCAGTGGACAGCGGAAAAATAGGACATAGAGCTGTGGAGGTCAGTTGGCTCGTTCAACGGAGCAGCTGCCGCGTGGGCTCATCGTCGGATCATTGAAACGGGTGTCGGACGGCCTCCTTCAAGCCTGGGGACGCCTGCGACGGACCGCGGGCCGCCACTCAAATGCTGGGCTCGGGAGAGTCCACGAGAATGAAGAGGCATGTCAAGGTTGTCGACTGCGACCTTGATAGTAGATCTGTGGTATGGTTGGGAACGGATTATGTGCTCCCAAAGTGCCAAGGAAAAGTTGTGCGCGCGGGTGCTTTAAAGCTGGTTGATGTATAATCTCGTAGGTAGGCTAAGAGCCCTGTGCACATGCTATTCACTAGTACCAGGGCCCTTGATACCTAAAGCCACAAAAAGGAAACTAATACAGCAAATTTCTCGCACTGAACCGACAGACACAAATACTCGCGGTCTGAACTCAAAATAGTCCGAGGACATAGACCAATCACCAGCTCCAATTGTCGAGATCTGTGACTGTGATTGCTGATGCAGCTTGGATGCCATGGACGGAAGCATTGGGCGAGTATGCGCGAAGGGCTCGGGTAGAGGCCCAGGAGCAGTCTGTGAGTGTGCTATCTGCGCATACGCCAACTGCGTATGAGGTGACGATGAAGTTGTTCTGGCAAGCGGCAGGGGCGACCTAGCACTCAATCGTGAGTATGGGTTGTAGCAATATGAACTTGTACATCTTACGGTGAATTTGCTGGCATCGGTCAGCTCAGTGGCCGCGGAGGTCGTGGAGGTGGCGGAAACGGCGCCTTCCTCGGTGGGTTTGGTGATAGACGTGCAGGTCTGTTGGACTGCAAGTTGTTTGTACCCTGAGCCGGAAGCAATCTTGCGAGCGGAATCATCGAGATAGAAGGTGAAGGAGGACGTAGAGTCCTTTGACGCAGTTCCAAGGGTTTGCTATTTGGATGGAGCAGGTGAGTATCCAATGTACAGAGATATTGCGTCGTCATGAACGCACGGATAGTGGGCCCTTCATCTTGTCTTCAGAGGGCCCAGGAACGGTCGGAGCAACCTTAGCAGCGCCCAAAACGTCCGTACGATAGGGACCATCTGGCCCGGTGACAATTTCACATTCATTGTAGATGGAGTACCACCAGCAGCTCGTCTGGCCGATGTTACCCCAGAACCCTTTGAAGTTGAGCCAATCGAAGGCGCCAGAGAAGGTGTCGGGGTATGCAAGGTTGACCAGGCTGTCCTTAGTATCCCAGTACACACCATTATCGGATGTGAGATCTTGCAGCTTGAAGATGACCGCGTTGACGTATGTGAATGTCCCGGCTGTAGCCCAGAACCCGTGTGAGCCTTTTGCGACATATCCTACGGGTCTCTGGTCGTTGTCGAATTTGACTATTTGGGCCCATGGGATAGTACTGTAGTTTTTGTCAGTCGCAAGAGCATGGCGAAAGTGGGGTAAACGAACCCGCTTCCGTCGTCGCTGTGAGCGTGGTAGTCAACTTGGGTAGCAACCCCGTTGACAGTCCGAACGGTCATGCGCTCCCAATCACCAACATCTAATACACTCGCGTGTTGAGAGTTTATTCAAGGATATAAGAGATATATTCACGGTCTCCAACCTCTCCGACGAGAGGAACACTCTTGCCTTCATTGAATGGGGTGAACAGCCAGTAGTACAAGTCTACGACGCCGTTGACCTATTGAATATCTTCTCAAAAGCTGTCACAGAAAAACACGAGGACACTCACCTTCGGGGCAATGAAGGTGTAAACAGCAGTGGATGTCGTAGAAGGGTTCTGGCCACGCAAGAAGCCAGGTTTTCCTGCTGCGACATCCGTTGTCAGGTATGTATTGGCCCCTTGGTTGGCAGCATCATCGACATTGGAGGTAGAAACAGCTCCGTTGACGACGTTTCCACTCGCATCAGTTTGCTGCATCACATTCAGCTCCAGTGTACTTAAAACGAAAGATGATGGATGCAAACCTTGACTCCTGCCAAGAAATACTCCACCGTAGATGGCCAGTAGACCTCGGAAGTGTGGAATCTCCATTGCGGCGCGTATTTCCTCGCAAGAGCGATGTTCTCCGGCGTGGGAGCCGCAAGCGCGACAAGAGAGCCAAGCGCAAGAACGACGAGCCCAGAGAAGCGGAACTGGGAAAATAGTCAGTGTCAGTAGAGACACACAGCGCCAAGAACTTTACAATCGTACCATTCTTGAGGAGATGCGAGTAAGAAGATCCCCGCCTCGAGTCTTTCTCAGCTTTGGTAACGGGCCTTTATAGAACCTGGCATTGCCAGATGTCACGAAGCTGTTGTCAACGCTAGCCTGAAAAGGTGCGTGTGGACATTGTGGTTCGAAGCCCGACCAACGAGACGCGCCAGGTGCTAAGCATGATGAATGTGATATCTGACTCTAAGGCATCAAATGGCTAGTGAGCAATATGGGCACGTGGCTTCGACAGCATATGCTGCCATTTGGTTCCGGGGCAAAAGCAAAAAGAGATGTCTACGTCGATTTGGGTTGTGAGGCTTCTTGTGATCATTTGTGGACACGCACAAGGCAAAACGTTCGCCATTCAACGTTTCTTCGGGATTCCGATGTTCAGTACGCGGACATCTCGGACGGAGCCTTCGAATGATCCACCGAAGGGAAAGCAACGGAATATAGACTCGAGGGCGGCGACTGTTAGTCAGTGTTGGCTGGTATGCCAAGATCGGAGAAAGACGCTGAGGCCCGATATGTTATCCGATCACGATGATGGATGACATCATCACTGGTCGTGCCACAACTCTTTATTGTTTTTCTACCACCAACTCGACTCTCTGCTATACATATACCGGGTAAGTATATAGCCTGCCGAATCTTGCTTTGCAATGAAAGTAATACTCTTTCGAAAATTCCGCCTGTCACAGTAGCATGGCTTTTACAAAGAGATTATGGGCCATGGCATACTAAATGAGCCATGGATGCCTCCTGAGATACCCTGACTCCGGAGAGCATAGATGAGTGATTACAATGTGGCGCAACATGACACAGGTCATGGAACTGCAGACTGAGAAAGCTTAGTCATAAAGTCGGCCTTAACGGACTTGGCATACATGAGCGATTTGTTGGAGACAAATCTTAGTAATGCGCGATTTTGTGGATGATGAGCCATTTAATGGATGCTCCTAGGCTGCGCAGACACGCAAATACCCATCAACAGGCTTGAGATGTATATAAGGGCGGTGTACAGGGCAAGTAGACATCATTCGCAACCCATCTGCAATTACAACAACTCTAACAAGTTTCATACTACGCAACAATCAATATGTTCACAGTTAGTTTGCCTTCTGGCCCGACAATATCTCATTCTCACCCTCTTCACTTTAATAGGCAACCTCGACCCCAGTGTCCCAGGCCAACTGCGGCGTTGCAACTTGCAAGTGTGGCGATAGGTGAGCACATATTTCGTCTTGGTTTACGACTCTCTTCTAATCAAAGTCTCACTAGCTGCGCCTGCAAGCCCGAGGAGTGCAAGTGCTAGATAAATCCACCTATCCTTATGCACTCGGAGGCGAAATTAGCAGTACCACATCCATGTCTTCCATAGCCATTTGAGCGGTGTATACATATTTTCTACCACACTTTAAGATGTAGGAGTTACAAGGCAACTCCTACGCAAGGTCACTTCCAAAGTAATTGGGAATGAATTCGAAAGGAGCAACATCATGCTTTTTGCCTTCAATCACAACCAAACAGAGTAGAAGAACACTGACGAACAAAAGGTTGAAAGGGTGAAAGTTTCTATTGAAAGTATATATATAGGTGAGGGTAGATACAACGACACCCTTGGCAACACCATGCTTAACGTCTAGAAGCTCGGGGTGAAGCCGAAATCCACGTCCAGATCCAGATCTTCGTCATAGAAATCGTAACTCCCAAACATGTAACCGCCCATATCATCATATGCATACACCGAATCATCATCATCTTCCAAGAAGCCCTGCTCAATCCTGTCCCAGTCCAAAGCGGTTACAAGCCCCTTCAATGTGTCAACGTGTTCCTGATATAGGTGGCTACATTCGCGTAAGCGCAACTCCTGGATTTTCGAGTTGTGATCCAATCTCTCCTTCAGACAACCTTGGAGGTTCTGGAAGGGGGTAGTCATTGGAGGGTTGACGCGCTCCTCGAAGTTCACATCTTCCATTGTCAACGTTCTAAGTTGGGGGAAGTAGACGGACGGAGTCGCCGAGCGCCTCCGGCGGAGTCCTGGCCGCCTGACTCCTAGCATGCCCCCAGGCGTCACCGGGCTTGTAACCTCGATTGGGACTTCTTCGCGAAGTGCGGCGATCAGCGTGTGAGCAGAATCACCAGCAATATGCATGCTATGAAGTTTGGGAAGGAACCCAAACGTGCCCGCCCAAGCTTTTGGAGTAATGTCGTTAACATGCGTCATGTGGAGGGATCGAAGGTGGGCGATGGGGATAGATCTGCATATGGCTGCCGTTATGCTTTCGACTTTAGTCTCAGCAGAGTGGTGCCAGGAGAAATACAGTTGGATGTCAGGTTCATTGAGATGAACGTGCGCCTCGTGGGGGGCGAGGTAGTTGGTCCAGCCTTGCACTACAAGGCTGATAGGAGCTTCGTGATGAATGTGAAGCACCCTGACGATTTTCCTTTCCGCGGGGCCATCCTTGGCCTCTTGACGGTATGCCGCGCCTCTCGGGTTTGATATAATCTTCATGATTCCGGAGAAATCGCCCCCCGTCGCTTCAGTGCCACTGCAGCGAAGATGTGCTCGGGCGTTCGCAGGGATGGCGAGTCGGCTAACCAGATTAATGCATTCTGGCACAGTCGAAGTGATGCTGAGACGAACAAGGCGTGCTAGGTCGATGATGCGATCGACAGAAGATGATTCCGTGGGCGATGGCGGCAATGCATCCTGAATATCAAGGACCTCCAATCTCGGCATTCGCTCGAGAGCGTCCATCAGCTGATCCGTGGAAGGCCGTGATGCAGCGGGAACGTCGTGGATAGTGAGGTGGGTGAGGCCTTTCAGCAAGTTGGACTCCCAGCCAATGTTCACTTTGTTGAGCTCCAGTTTCCTCAGATATGGTGTCTCGCCTGTTAAAACAGTCTCAGGGATGGTGAAACCGTCGTCTGTGCCAAAACGCGTGGCATGAGGTACGGAGAGGGACAGGGATTGAATCATGGGGAGTTCAAAGGAATCTTCTGCCGTCAGAAGTCGCTCGATAGTGGCACTACCAGCACGAAGCTGTAGGTTGTGAATGCGGGGACCGTGGAGCAATGCAAGGCGGGCGGCTTCGAAGATTTTGGGTGTGATGCACGTCAGGTCGGCCTTTACAGCAAGGCTTGCCATCTTGGAGCGCTTGAGCATCTCTTCAGACCACCTGGGGCGGGTGAAGACCAGATTGCTCCAGAGGCTAGGACAATCGAGTGCCACAGCCCTCCAATAACGCGAGACATGGGTCAATCTGATCCACTCCAGAGGGTTCGTGCTTTCTGCAGATTCTGCGGCTCGGAATGAGAATATCTTGGAAAGCACTTCGGGAGGAAGGTGGGAGATAGGCGCTAAAATGTTCCTGCGAGATCTCAAGGCTCTGATGGAGTCTTCGAGCCTCTGTATTTCCTGGTCGATGAGAAGACGAGCCTTGTCTGCTGTTGCATCGTTCTGTGTAGAAGATTCAATGTATGGTTGGGATTCATTAGAAGTCGTAAAGGTCGTTACTAGAGGATCCAGGTAACTTGTTATTGGGTTATTGTCAGAAACGAATATTTGAGGTGCTCACCTGCCATAGAAGAAGTGTCTGGAAAGAAAATGGGTGGAGAACTTAGACCAGCTAGAGTTCCTGACAAGGACGAAGAAATTGAAGCTAGTATTTATACAGAAAGTGGTCGTTGTAGTAACCGAAGCGATGGGGATCTCATTCCGCTTCAAAGGTCACACCGCCTCCATCCACGGTCACATCCGGGTTGTTTCAAGGGACAACAAACAATCTTCAAACACAACTAGTATGTCTTCCGAGCTCTATCACATCAAGCAGCAGTTTGTCCTAGGTATTCGCCGATGAAAACACGCGCGTGGCAGCCTGTTGACCTCCATTCCACCAGGCGCATACAAAACACTCATCAATTTGACCCTTCCTGATCCCAATTCGCCAGCATATACGCCGACTCTACTTTATCAAGCGCGTGCGCATATCGCGCTCAATGACCCAGAATCAGCGCTGAAGCTCATCCCGGCCGACTCGGAAAATGTTGCAGTCAAAGCTGCGGCCTCACTCGCAAGATACGTGTCAGCGTCGCAAAGCGAAGACAAAGACACCGTCGATGCGCCCTTGGAGGAATTGCGTGACTTGGCTGTCGAGATAGAGGGGGACGATGAAGAGGTTGATGAGAACGACAAGGCTTTCGTACGTGTCCTGGCAGGCACTGCGTTTGCACGGGCGGGCGAGATTGAAGAGGCTTTGGAAACCCTTGGCGTTGATACGGAAGATCTTGAAGCGTAAGTAAGGTCATCACTGTTCGCTCCCTTCTGCTAATGTTTTCATCACAGCGTCTCTGTGATTGTACAGATATACCTTTCCATTAATCGACCCGATCTCGCCAAGAAACAGTTCGAACGATCAAAGCGCTGGGCGGAAGACGATCTCCTCCTACAGCTCATTGAATCGACGATCGGACTCGCTACCGGCAAGGATAGTTATTCAAACACCAGCTCTTTCTATACTGAGCAGCTTGGCAACCCTTCTCTATCTTCACCACACCTTCTTACTGCACGCGGGGTGACACGTATACTGAGGAACGAAATTCAAGAGGCCAAATCTGATCTTGACGAGTCTTTGGAACAACAAAAGGGGAACGCGGAGGCTACAGCAGCGCTCGTCGTAGCCGGTGGACTAGGCGCGATGAAGAAGCCCGAGACGGAGGCGCTCTGGACGTAAGTGCTATTTCAGTCGATACTTTCATGAGTTCTAGCTTATTCATTTCACTATAGTGGGTTCGTGACTGAGCAGCCTAATCATCCGTTGGTGCTGGATGTGCTACAAAAGGAAGCACTATTCGACGAGTTTGCGTCTAAATTCACAGTGCCGCCTTTGGCCGCTTGAGATCCACTGTATACATATAGTTTCTTTTTTTGGAAGCCCATCGCCAGGTGTATCAGAACCTACTGATTATTTTTGCCAGCCAGTTGGACGAGCTCATAACCGACTTTAGACACTGTAAATTCCTTGCTTTCAAAGTGCCTTCTAGTCGCATTGATCAAGCGTCACGCTGGGGTCGTAAGTTAGTACTTTCTCATCATCACCAGTTGCTGGTTATCTTTGAAGCCCGTGTTATCAATTAAGTAATATCGCCGTTGTTGCTTTTCATATGCTCAATGCCATAATGCATTAGGCATTGTTGAGGTCGGCATATTGTTGACGCGAAGGCGGCCGAAGCGTGCTTGATGGCTAGTGCAAAACAAGACCAAAGAACGCGTTGGCTTAAGTGTCGGATAGTGTCCACTGTCCGGGGTCTTTCCACCTCCTTCCTGAATTCTCAATTGATATCCATGGCTATCGGGACTGTCCTCGATATTTGCCTTTATGGCCATACTTTCTTGGAAAATGTCAACACTCGACCAACGACATATCATAATATGTCTCCATTGAGGCCTATGTTTTGACACCCTCCAGCATATTCATCAATCCTTTTAGATTGATTCATTAACTTATGGGATGTCGGGTAGCCCTTTTGACTCCTTTTGACAGTCCGGCGATAACCAAATCCCCTGTCGTCTTCGGTTCGCTTCCTGCACTCCCATGACAAAATATTGTGGGAATGGCGTCCCTGAGGCCGACTTTGGAAGAGTGTCATGCAGATCGGGTCCTTCACAGGGTCCACTTATAAAGCCTTGTGTCACTGGGCCGGCCTGTGGTCCGAGCTCACTTTCACCCTCTTCACTGGACCTTGTCGCACCATGGCCTCTCTGAACAGACTTCCCTCTGTCTTTCGCAAGAACTCGGCGTCGGTATGTACTCACCCCCTTGCCGGCACTAATCTCCTTGTGACTGAATAATAAATAGACCAATGGCACTGCGACTGGAAGCACGAAAGAGAAGATTTCTGGAAGTGGAGCTCAGGCAATCAGAGACTTCCGTGAGCAGGTGAGCGACTGAATGACGATGCATGGCGCCCTATACTGACCCCGCCACACTGTCTCAAGGTCAAGAAGGGTAACCCTTTGAGTATCGACTTGTCAACTTTGGTCAGTATGCTCCTGAACTGTACACATGCAACCTCCTGACATCGTCTACAGGCATCTGTCGTGGACTTTATACGTAATAAAGAGGCAATTGACGATAGGAAGTTCTTCGTGCGTTATGTTACCTCGCTGTGATCTTTTCATTTATAACCGCCATTCACAGCTCGAGCACGGCCTCACATTCATATCACGTTTGGAGCCGGGCAAATTCCAGACAGCGGTACAAAATAAGGTTGTCGAAATTCGTACGTTTTGAGCTATTATATTGACACCGTTGTAATTGACATTGCTACGAACTAGTGTATAACGACCTGGGACATCCGGCTGCGACGAGCATCTCGGAAAAATACGCTTGGCGTACTGCAGATGGCTCTTACAACAATATTGACCTCCCCGACATGGGCAAGGTCGGTTTCTAATGCTACTTGACATGAAATAGAAAAGTTTACGACCCCCCGAAGGCTGGTACACCTTACGCTCGTTCAGTTCAACAGTCCCATCCTTTGCCTAAGAACCAGCTCCCAGACTCTGGTCTTATTTTCGATACGTGCGTTTAAATCCCTGTCGTTGGTTATATCCGTTTTAACGTTGTACCATTCATTGTAGCCTGCTTAGGCGTGAGGGTGTGAGTAATACGCTGTTTCCTCCCTTGCTGTTCTAATTTTATATACAGTTCGTGAAGCATCCTGCGGGCCTTTCGTCGATGATGTTCTCGTTCGCCGCCCTCGTCATCCACACGTTTGTTTCGTTTCTATTCAACTTTTATTTAACGGTGAACCTTACGTGTGCACCAGTGTGTTCCGTACCTCGCATCACGATGTTAACATCAACGAGACATCTTCATATGTTGACCTATCACCATTGTATGGCCATAACCAAGAAGCCCAGGACAGGGTCCGTCTCAGAGACGGATACGGCCATCTTAAGCCGGATGTTTTTGCAGAGGACAGGCTACTCCTCTTGCCCCCTGCAGTCTGCGCCCTCCTCGTCTTGTTCAGCCGCAATCATAACGTATGTTTACATTCACTTTGCATCATCAGTTCTAGGAACTCCAGCTACTGTTGCAGTATATTGTGAACAAACTCTTTGAAATCAAAGAGCGCAGAAATTATGTCGATCCCACGACTCTCAAGACTGACAACCCAGCCGACAAGAAGACTTTACTCGAGCAGGAGGAAGAGTTGTTCCAGATTGCTAAATTGATCAACTGTGGCTGGTTTGCATCAGGTTAATGCATTGCGCGGCCTGCATCTATCCAACTGACCTATTTTCTAGTTGTCTTTTCGGACTATTTCTCTTGTATTTTGGGTTTGGTCCGAGATGGCAGCAGCTGGAGTCTGGACCCTTTCAGTGTAAGTTCGTGCTCTTTCAAAGGAGGAACGTCCATTTAAACCTTTATCAGGAAATCCGCTTGGACGACCACTCCGTCTTTGAGCGCGGCAAGGGTAATGTTTGCAGTGTTGAGGTAAGTTCTATTCGATTTAATTGACATATGTTGGCTCAAGATCTGATGTGAATAGTTCAACTGCTTGTATCGCTGGCACGCGACCACCAGTGCTGAGGACGAGAAGTGGGTCAACCAGACCTTCCAAGAAATCTTCGACGGAAAAGACCCCGAGTTCGTGACGATCGGCGACTTCAAAGACGCTGCACACAAGATCGCTGCCAGGCAGCCCGATATTACCGACTGGACATTCGGAGGGTACGTCTCGATTCTCTTCAGCACATTGTCAATGTTTACAAGGGAATATGTAGGCTTAAGCGTCAAGCCGATTATAAGTTCAGTGATGATGATCTTGCTAACATTCTCCACAATGCGTGAGTTGTAAGGTCGTGTAGGTGATCATCATCAATTAACAAACGTGTATCAGGACTGAACGCCCAGCGGGTGCTTTCCGTGCTCGTGGAACGCCAGGTAGGAGTGTTTGAACTTGAGAGGCCTTAATGATATTCATGGAGTCATACCAGCATCGATGCGCCTTCACGAAATCATGGGAATTGAGCAAAATAGGCGTTGGGGTGTTTGCTCACTCAACGACTTCAGGAAGGTGCGAAAGATTGATTGTTCTAGTGCTTCGACAGATCCTCACAATATTTATGCGACTTAGTTTCTTGGCCTGAAACGTAAGGACCACACCACCCTACATGATATCCTTGCTCATCCAACTCTTTAGAGTACGAGAGCTTTTTGGAGTGGAACAGCGATGAGAAGGTCGCCGACGCGGCTGAGAAACTCTACGGCGATATCAATAATCTTGAGCTGTACGTTGGGCTTCAGGCAGAAGAAGCCAAGCCAGTCATGGAGGGAGCTGGCCTTTGCCCTGGTACGTGTAGTTCTCAAACCCCTGGGGCAGTCCGTTAACGTGGTTCTCGCAGGCTACACCATCAGCCGCGCAATTCTCAGCGATGCCATCGCGCTCACTCGTGGCGACAGGTTCTTCACCCATGACTACACACCATACAATTTGACCGCCTGGGGTTTCGCTGATTGCCAAAGAGACGCGGATGCATTTGGGTTCGGCAGCACCTTGGGACGTCTACTCTTGAGGAACTTGCCGAATAACTACACGGAGAACAGTGTCTACACTTTCTTCCCTCTCATGACTCCAGACGCGATGGAGGTGCACCTCAAGAAGCTGAAGGTTGTGGATCAATATGACCTCTTGCGCCCGAAGAATCAGTCAGGTATCAAGGTGGTCAACTCGTATCCCCAAGTTGGCGATATCCTCAAGGATAGAAGCGCATTTGCGTCGCCATATGCTGCGAGGGCCGCCAGAGTGCTCAAAGGCAAAGGGTCAGTCCAGTCGACATCTTCTCGAAGAGAGAGGAATTCATTTTGACTTCGGGGATGTATTCCAGCTTCTACACCATCGATGGTCCTGAGGCACAAGAAAAAGTGTACAAGGCCTTGGCCGATTCACCTGAATCCATTGACAAGATCGGCCGCTTCTTCTTTGATACGACACGAAAACTCGTCGACTCAAACTCGTTCCAGTTGATCGGAAAGAAGACACGCGGCCTTGATGTCGTCCGCGACGTTCTCAAATATGTCCCTGTCTACTGGGCAGCGAATGAAGTTGTATGCGTCTTTCAATTGGCACCTTGCTTCACTCTGACGTGATCACAGGCTGGATTCAGCTTGAAGACTAAGGAAAATCCTGAGGGCCACTACACACCTCAAGAACTGTATCAGATCCTAGGAGACATCTATTCGTGCGTAGTGTTCGCAGTGCAACCCCCGTTCACTCACTGATCCGTCGCCTTAGCTTCATCTTCTTGGATATCGAGGCGTCGAAGGTCATGGTTTTGGGAGCGAAGATTTCGACTGACATCAAGATTTTACTCGCTCACATCAAAGAGCATCTGGGTCTGGGTCTTATCCACAGGGTGAGTTATACCTCTTTTTTTGTTTTTTTTTGATACTGTCATTCAACTCAATTGTACCCACAGAATTCGATTATCAGCATTTTCTCAAAGAACAAAAAAACGGAATACAACGAACTTGTTAAGCGTCTAGGGGAACTCGGTGGTTCAACCGACGAGCTCGCGAACACTATCCTCGCTCTCCTGGTTGGATCAACAGTGGAGCTTTCTTTAGGTATTCTATTTCTTCTCTTCTACTCCATTGATATTTGCTAACCATGCGATACAGCACTCACCAATGCCGTCAACTTGTATCTTGGTTCGGAACATGATGCTACGATTCGTGGGGTCGCCAAGTCAAACGATGCAAAGGCTTCCCTTGACGGCTTTGTTTATGAAGCCTTGAGTACGTGGCGAACCATGACTCTGTCACCAATAATTATTGACCTTTTGTCTCAGGACTTGACCCGCCTTTCCAAGGAGTCTACCGTTCGTTCACCTTTCTTTCATCAGGTTGTTTCCCTTACTTAGTTATAAATTCTCCAGGTACTGCGACCAAGGATCATTCCGTTGGAAGCCTCACTGTCAAGGAGGGCGATCGCGTGTTCCTTGACGTCGGAGCTGTGAACCTGGACGTTCGTGCTGTCTTTCAAGTCCTATTGAATATTACTAAGACCATGTTTGCAGGAGGCTGTGTTCTCCTCTGCCAATGCGGTCAACACTGGCCGCGCGGGTAAAAATGTCCTCCCTGGTGATGGTGCTTTCAGCCATCTTGGAGAGAAATTGACAATCAAGGTGTGTTTTGTCATCCGTTGGTGACTCATAGCCTCATTCTTTTTTTATATATAGATCTTGTCTGAGGTCCTACGTGCCGTCTTCTCTTATGATAACGTGCGTCGCGCCCCTGGCCAGTCAGGTGTTCTCGCTAGGTCAAATACACTCCCATTCCTATCAGGATAAAGTCTGACATTCGCACAGGTTCAAGGAGCATTCCCGACCTGAACTCGCATATGCCTATATTGATCATACTTCATTCTCCTCCCCCTGGCCCACCAGTTTGTCGATCCTGGTATGTTGAGAATACCTTCTCGATGTCGTCACAGGTTACTAACTATATCAACTTAGTACGACGCCGAAAAGTAGTAGTTTGTCGCTCACTTTGACGTCGTTCAAATATACCCACAACTTTATACGAGACAATATAACTTGGTTGTTACTTCCTCTGTAGGCCATAGCTTGTGAGTACAGGGAAGTTTATTTAGAAGATAGTCGGTATCGTGCTAGTAAGAGATGTGCCTGTGGTTGTCTGCCTGACTGTTGCAGTGAATCTATAACTATGTAGGTGTGAAAAACGAGGTAAGGTATATATAGAGGTAAGGTATATCACAGAATTGGTATCATGTTACAGAACGGAAAACGAAGGGATAATATTTGCAGAGGTCAACGAACGAAATGTAAAAAGGAGCCTCGAAACATCTAATCACTCCACCCATCCTCTGTAATAATATCAGCATTACGCCTGATTCCCAGGTCAAGACTGTCCATATCGCCGAGATGAACTTCATGCTCAGGACGGAGGAAAAGGCTTCCAGGGCTTCCCGTGGTCATCGAAAAGTTGGCCGTAGTCGGTGAGATGTTCATCGTTGACGCAACTGAGGTGTTGGGAGTTGCAGAATCATTATGAAGGGATATCGGTGCAGCAGGTGCCGGCGAAAAGCGTGACTGGTCGAGGCCGCTGATAAGTGAGTCTTGATCGTGGTCGTGGTCGTGTAGCAGCATTGTCATGTTGGCGGGCGGGACCGGGAATATAGACGACGTAGTGCTAAAGCGTCGCTTGTGTTTGGATGCAGTTGGAGTAGAAGAGAATGCAGGTCCGGCCTGTGGTAAGTCGAGGTGTTCGGCGCGGTAACGCCCGCCGTCCTTGCCGTTTGAAGGCTTATCTCCGAGTGTCACATCGAAATTGTCGAGCTCTTTACGGTTGGTAGGGCTTGATCGGCACCATTCGTCGTCGTCGTCGTCATCCTGCTCAATGTGGAGGGGTGTCCTAAGTGAGCTTTGCCGAACGGGCACGCCCCAGGTACTTCCAAACCTGCTGTTGACGCCTGGGTTTGGGTTTGGGTTCAGTTTAAGCATCTGGACCTGGACCCTCAAGTCCCCCGTCTCCTTCGTCAGTTCACCGACGACTCTCCGGAGCGCGTCATTCTCAGCCTCGGACTGCTCTAAACGCTCCCTGAGATCCCCATTCTCCTCTCGCAGGACCTTGGTAGTGCGCTGTGAATCAGAAAGGGCACCGAGTAGTGCCCCAGTTTCACTTGCATGCTTGTCCTTCAACTCCTGGATCTCCTCCCGATCTCTCTCCCGATCTCGCCCTAAGAAGGCGAACGAGGAACCTGAGACAGACGTGGGCGCGGTCGATGCAGATCGAGGTGTATCTCTATTGCTTGACGCCGTGAACGTTGGGCTCTCCATTACTCCGTAGGAGCCCACAACACTACCACTTCCTCTGTGACTTGCACTACTTCCGCCAGCTTCCGAAAACGCTAAGCGCGATGCTGCTCGAGGGTTGTACTCGGACGTGCTACGCGTAGAGGCGTATCTCACGTGAGTAGGACCAGCACCCGAGCTCATTCCAGAAGTACTGCCAGGACTGATCCTATCCAGTGACGGCTGCAAGTCCTGCTCGGTATCCAAAAGCCCCGCCGCCCTGAACGCCTTCACCGTCCGGGGGCCCAACCACTCCATCATCGGCGCACTCCCGTTCCCATTCTCGCTCTCCGTGCGTCCGCCCATTCCCCACCGTCGATTCATCCGCCCAGACTGGCTGCTGCTCGGGCGCTGCTCCCCAAACTCACTGGCACCAACATGGTCCTCGCGATCGGCCTCGCCAACGGTCCCACGCCGCATAGACCCGCCTAGCATGTGCCGCCCCGCAAGGCGATCTTGCACGCTCATGCTGCGTTTCCGAGCCCGAGCAAGGGCTCCTGATACAGTTCTTTCAGTGTCACCGCTGCTGTCCATAGAGGCTTCGCGTAAGGCATCCAGGGACGGTCGTGCGAGGGAATCGTAGTCGCTATTCTGGCCTGGCTCGCTGGGAGAGAAGGACGGACGTGGGCGGTCGAAGCTTCCGCTGCCACGGGTAGTGGAATCGAGGGATGGGCGGGGGGCGAGTCTGGTGGTTGATAAGGAAGGAGAGATTGATGGGCTCGGGTCCAAGGTATCCATCCTCCCCGAGGCCGAAGCTGCGCGTTGTAGACCTGGTCGGGGCCTTTGGTAGAATGGGGCTTTGAGTCGGGAGACTGTGGTAGTGGAGGGAGGGAGTGAGGTAGCTAGAGATGTGGTGGATTGAGCTTTGGTGGAGGTGAAGCGTTTGGCAAGGAAGGATGTGGATGCAGATAGGGGCGAGGGGACGGCATTGGGAGGGGTGAAGGCTGTAGCAGGGGAAGAGGGTGCAGAGGACGGTGCAGAGGCAAAATTTGTTACAGGAGAAGGGGGAGCAGTCTTACCCCCGCGACGTGTTGAGTCAGAGGCACTTGAACTAGGCACGATAGAAGAGGGAGTGGGAGAATGGGGAGAATAGGGAGAATGGGGAGAAGGAGGCAAGGGCGGGCATAAGCGGGGGAGGGACGACTGTTGTTGCCGCGGTCGTGGACGCAACGGATCCAGCAATGGGCTTACACGATTACCGATATTGGGCGAAGGTGCGAGCGCGTATTGAGGTGATTCAGGGGATGCCTGTGAGAGGGCGATGACTGGCTTGTCCAGAGGCGTAGGTGGAGGACTGCTCATGGCGAACTTCCTGTCAAGCACACCCGTGCTCTGAGGTAGGGAACGGTAGGGGCTTCGCAGCAGAGCAGCCAGGTCCGGGTCAAGGGAGTTCAAATTGAAGCTGGGATCGAGTTCGTCTCCTTCAATGATGAAGGCTTTATCGGCAAGCATCCACTGCTCAGGCGTGTCAGGATTAGTTGACCGCATCGCATCGAGGACTTCTTTCTCCAGGTGAGTAGTGGAGAGGTCTAGTTCCGATGTGCTCATGTCCGCGTGATTGGGACTAGCTGAAGATAAAGCTGGGGGATTGGGTGTAACGGGGGATGGTGCTCGAGATGGTGCTCGAGACGGTGCTCGAGACGGTGCTCGAGATGGCACCTTTGAAGGAGCATATTTCGACATTCCAGACGTGTCGGCTTCGAGGATGACTGAAAGATCGGCAGAGATAGGAGGCCCCGGTGACGGTATGCGTAGGATGGGCGCACCATGAGCTATAAAATATGTGAGATTGTCTCTCTTAGATGCCTAAGGAATCGAACACACTGGAAAAGACGATTGTATCGTCATCATCTTGAAAGGGGTTGGAGTTGCCCTCCTGCACTATGTCTGTTGGCAGCCTAGACAATGAAACAGACCTGCGCACTGCTGATTCTTCCAACTCATCCCTGGTTATTCTGTCAATGGACATGACAGGGGGCAGCGCAACGTCCAGCGAAGCTTTGCGTTCCCTGTTCATCGACCGCCGCACGGAACCAAAACTGGCGAATGGGCTTTTTGATACGTTGGGAGATGGAGAAGCGATTGACGACGTGGGCGTTGCATGTTTACTGGGGCCCCCAAAGGGTAGTAAGGACCTCAGCGAACGAAACGCAGGTACGCCTGTTGATGTTGAGGGGTTGGGTTTGGCCTTGGTGACTATTGGGGATGTGGTGGGTGCACTGGGAATGGCGCTAGTTGATGTACGCCGTGCAGACGGCAGTGAAGAAGGGAGTACACGCTTCGGTTGGCTCGGGGTGTTTGTGAGTGCCTGCATGGCTGCTCAACCGTCACAGAAATGCGCGACGCGCGACTAGAATTGAACCAGCAATAATGGCGACGACCAGTGTATACCAAAGAGAACGAACGAAGAAGTTTTTGGAGCGTTTAGAGAACAATTGCCCAGGGAAAATTCCCGATGGTGGACAGAGCCATGCAAGAGGTTCTTTCATCATTTGTCTTGTCAATGAATTCAGAATTGGGAAGGACCCTGTCAACTTTTGATCCCGCAATGACACGAACAAACCAAAACTGGAGTTGTCGGGATGGCAGGAGATACAAATAAGAAGTCTACGATAGTGTACAAGAAGAGGGTTTTTCAATGCTTAACATCTTTCGCTATCTGCATAAGGAGCTCCTCAATCCTCTCCTGCCTCTTCTCCATCTCCTCCAAACGTCGCTCAATTGCAACCCCACCCATAGCGTGATTTGCCTGACTCTCCTCCATTGCTCTCGACGCAGTCTCCGGGCTAGACGGTGGCTCCGCTTCCGTGATACGATCTGGGCTCCGCATAAAAGTACCTGCTGGCGGGGACGACGACTTCGAAAGCATTGGGAACTTCCTCGTCTGCAATTGATGGAGGAGCGGTGGACTGGAAGGCTGCTGCTGACTCCGCAAACCCGGCATCGAAGACATTCGTCGTCGACTAGCGGGTCCGTAGCTCACAGCTGCGGGCACGGGCACGGGCGATGTAGCTTTCCGCGAGACGAGTGAGGACTCGGCTTTGTCCATGGGCTCTTCGGGGATCGCCTCGTCCACCACTAGAGGTTGGAAGACTTGGGCAAGGGGGCTGACGAAGCTCTGCGCCGCCTCGTTCCCTCGGTGCATGATCGAGTATAACCGCGTGCGGGCCATGGGTGCTGGTTGAGCACCGGCAGTTTGGGATGACCTTCGACGAGGTCGCTCGCTAACCTGATTGACCTGATAGCTTGCATCATCGTTGGTATCAAGCGCACTCTCGAACTCCTCCTCGATTTCAAAAATCTTGTGTGGCAGACAGTGTTAGAAAAGAATTGGTAGACAGAACCACAAGACTCACAGCGCTTATATCTGCGTCAGAACCTGCCAGACCTTCAAAGAAAGCTGATTATAGACACGTTAGCTTGAGACGCCAGAAGCGGTTTCTCTATTTACCCATTCTCTTCAACTGGCGAGGGAGTGTGTCAAACACCTTCTCCGCGACAGCACTGACGGTTTCATAGAAATTGACTGTTCCGTTTTTCTTAGACTGCCGTTCATAGACAGATATCAATAGAAGGATGGGAAAACTCGTAACCCTGTCGAGGTTCAATAAGGGTTGGGACTTTTCAAATAATCGAAAGCATTGACCTTATCATAAATACATTGACCTTGAACGAAAGTGAGTCTCTAGCAGCAATAAGAAATATGAATGACACATACCTTGTGGAACCAACGGGGAGTGAGAAGGTAATTTGCGGGAAGCATTATACATAGAGCGAATAGATTGATTGGAGGTTGATAGGAGAATAAAGAGTCGGCTTTGACGCTATGCAGGAGTCAGTGCATGTGCACTTCAAGTAAAATCGTGAAAGTACCCTTCGATGGTTGAAACAGCCTTGCGGAACATGGCCTAACACAGATTAACGAAGGAAGCATTAACCATGGGTAAGCATACCTCGGCAGCGGCATCTTCGTTTATTTTTGCAAAAGTATTGGACAATATCTGGTCATATAACCTTAGACTTGATGACTACACATAGGTATATCCTAGACGTACCGAGACGAGAACTGTCGTCGCAAGCGGTGGTCAGAAGATGTTCCACGACACATGAAGAGAACGACGAACCAGTCAAGAGGAGGGTGTTGCTCAGGCACGCATAGGTAACCATCAAAAATGGTCCGAAGATAGGATGGAACTGGGCTATAGGCTGGCCTCAGACGACGTCCATCGACGAAGAATGAGATACACACTGGCCCGGTCAAAACCACTTGCATCGAGGCCAAACCATAGGTCGAGCATCCACCATGCGATAGTGCTATCAGGAATGATGTCACCTACGTTTAACATGCCAACTTTCATAGACATACCCAGCAGAATATCTGTTCGCAGTACTTCGGTAAAAAGTCGCCATTATTGAGATAAACAATTTCATACCTGGGTCCATTGTGGCTCAGCCTTTACTCGATTTAGATAAGCATCGACCAAGAGAGCACAAACAGAATGACATACGTCCAAAGGGCATAGAGAAACCCGCAGAAGCAGAATGCGGCAATGAGCATTAGGACAACAAATTGTGCCATCATGGCACGGAGGGAGAGCACCATCAAGTTGTCTTTCAGAGTCACGAATGCCAATCTATAATGGACGGTATCAGAAGAGGCATTGGAAAGATGTAGTGCAGGATTCACCGAGGGAAGAGAAGGCAGGCGATGAGGGCAAGACAGTCAACTCCCAATTCACGAGCCCAGAGGGCTGTGTATACTTTTAATACGTGCGGGCAGGGAAGAGAACTGACAGTGAACATACAGTTGTAGTAAAATCCATATAATCGGAGGGTTGCATAGAACACGAAGATTGTGACTGAAGGGGATCCGGTTAAGAAGGCTCGAGAAGGGGTATTAGTGGGGACAACGGACCAAATGCTAAATCAAAACCATTCTGGGGATTCATCAGTTCTGAATCGTAGACCGCTCAGAGGTTCACGGACCCATGTGCCTTTGAAATAAACTAAGTAGCGGGACATGAGCCGAATTGAGAACAAGCTGGTTTAAGGAGGTTAGTTACCTTTGATGCCGTGTTCTTGCATCGCGGCGACTTTCTCCAGGGTAAAACCCAACGAGTAGACCATAAAGACGACCTCGGGAACATCAAGCCTGTCTCGCTTGCTGACCTCGATAGCTACAACAAAAAGTATGAAGAGAACAACGAAACTGCTATATGTAAGCACGCGAAAATGATGTTACTGTATGACATACTTGGTGTATTCCAGCACTGAGCGAATTGCTGGAACCTTGAGGCTAATATAGCGCAAATAAGACAATGAGCGATTTACGAGGTGGCAAAAGGCAAACCGGTAGTGATCAAGGAGAGGAGCCTTGTGAGGGTCATAGAAGTGAACGGGTGTTCTTTTGTATGTCTGGAAATGCAGTTTAGCGCGAGACGAAAGGAGGAGTGAAATAATATCCTAACATCAGCGAGGATGGAATGGGAGCTTTCTGCCTGGTAGACACATTTCCCTCTATGAACTCCGATGAAAAAGGGATGGACGGGCTACTGAGGGGACAACTCACGTCCAGATCGCATTGATGACTTTCTGGCACGAAGAACTTTTGATGAAGCGTTTTGATTTGCCCAGAATAGCCATCTCAATGGCGTTTCCCACCCTGTCCTCCAGGTCATCGTCCCTTTCCTCCCTCGCCTGCTGGAGGACATGGGGATCAGCACCATTATACACGGGCCATGTCGTCGTGAGTGTCCGCGTCAGCTGGAGCATGCTGTTTCCGTAGTCACGGAAGGTTCGAATGGCGAGGATTTCGCAGAGGGTGGCTCGGGATTGGGATATTGTTGCGGTGAGGATGTTGTCGTCCCGGAGGAAGTGTACGCGGTTGAGGAGGAGACAGAAGACAACGGAAGCATTACCGTTGTGTTGAATGGCTAGGTATTTCTCCACGAGAGGTTGTATGAGTGTATACGTGATATCTGGCGCCATAAGCTGTGTTGTTTAGGTCGTAAGCCCCATGGAGGAGCATAATAATCCGAGTTCCAGACTCACAGCGTCGTAGGTCAAAGGAGTGTCTAGAACGCGGAATGAGTTAATTACCCCAGACTAGTGATTGGGACGCACCAATAAAGTACTGTAAAATGGGAGAGAGTGGCGTTCAGCATTGCATAAAGACTCGTTCGCGTTCTGGGGCATGTCAACCAAATGTCAAGGTATGACATCACACCCACTACTCCAAAACGGAACTAAATTCAAAGAAAGAGACACCCACCAACATATCCTACAAAAGGAAAAAGCGTATTCAGTAAGTACGTATCGTAAAGAAGCAGTAAAGTGATGAAACACACCGTCCTAATCATATGGATAATCGGATAGACTGGAGTGGCATCGACATCCTCCCTAAATCGATGCGAAAAGTGAGCAACTGGCGATGATGAACCAAAGAAGGGCATGACTGACGGCCGCAGTAGAGGCTCGTGTTCTTCTGCCTGCGATTCAGACATATAGGGAGATGAACATAGGGTAAGGGACCATGAGTGGTTAAAATAATATTGCTACCAATGGAAATTAATTCTCCGACGACGCGTTGATGGCGGCAGCGTGAATTTTGCCTCAGCCACGGTGCCTTGCCTGTCCAGCGCCCGATTTCCAATTTTCAGACGTATTTGTCGTGTTATATTAGCCAAATTATTGGGCAGTCGTTGTATTCACTAGAACCAGAGGATGGTTCTCAGAGGCAAAGGTTATTTCAAACTCCGAAACACGCGTTGTCGCGTTGTCCGCAAGCCACCTGACCTGAGACCCGTTCATCACTCAACGCCGCTCCGCTCGTCGTTCTCTCCTCAAAACATGCAGTCGGGCCCACGACCTCCTGGCAGCACTCAACCGCCTATCAAAATTTACAATGCAGTATACTCTTCAGTTCAGGTAAGTATCAACCTTCACTTCGTGGCCCTCGGCATTTTATTTAACGCGGTCGCGTCACCCCAGGTCTATGAGTGCATGGTCAGAGGTATCGCTGTCATGCGCAGACGAAACGACTCCTACGTGAACGCGACCCAAATTCTCAAGGTAGCTGGTGTCGACAAGGGTCGCCGCACAAAGATTTTGGAGAAAGAAATATTGCCTGGGAAACACGAGATAGTCCAGGGCGGCTATGGCAAATATCAAGGAACCTGGTACGCGTTCGATAGACTACTCTTTAATTGATGTCCAACGATGTACCCTACGCGCGACAGGATCCCACTGGAGAAGGGACGTGACATCGCCGCCCAATACGGCGTCGCGCCATTATTGTCGCCACTCTTTGACTTTACGCCGTCTACAAATTCGTTATCTACTCTTCCTGTTGGTACACCCGGTGGTACAGCATCACCCCGGCCTCTTTCTGCTTCTTCCTCTTACTCAAGTATTGGCCAGACTGGTAGCTACATGCCCTCAATGCCCTCCGCCCTGGCGCCGCCGCCTATCATGCCCGGTTCTGCCCTCCGCCTGCTCAATCAAGGACGTGCGCAAGGTCTATTTACTCCTTCCACCTCGGGTTTAAACCCCTCCTCACGGACTGCAGGGTTCGCCTCCTCGTCGTTTTCCGGAGGTGGGTATGGTCAGACCGTATCCTCTCAAACACCTCCCCCATCTTCCTCGCTGAAGCGAAACCGCTCAGAGGCTGATGTAGATATTGGAAACCGTGCACCTGGGCACTTTACTTCCTCTTTTCATTCTTCTTCTCAACCAAATCCTCTGGATTCAGCTCCGGACATTCAAATGGGCGACCGATCAAGGCCACCATCCACCGGACCTTACGCAAATGGAGGAGAAGAAGGACCATCGCCCGCCAAACGTATACGCAAGGAGCCCTCGCCTCATCCATCTTCCTCTCAAATATCTTGGCAGTTGCCACCACGCAATCAAACACAATCTCTATCTTCCATTCGAGACACGCGTTTAACGCCACAATTTGGCGCTAATGGTGCCTCACGTCCATCCAGTGCTCTCTCCGGACCGCCCACCTCCCCTGACGTCGATATCCACGTAACACGATATGCAACAAAGCCGTCCATACCGCGCCTGGTTGACCCCTCGACCCCCTTAAGAGACACTCGTCGTGCTGCAGTTGTCGCTGCCATCTGTCAGCGTGATGACCCCGCGCCTGTCCTCGACCTCCTCCGTGAAATCACGCCAGCACCCCTGCCTAATCAGCCCGCCCCCCACAATGGTTTGGACGTCGACGTCATTATCGACGACCAAGGACACACCGCCCTCCATGTGGCCGCAAGCCTTGCCCGCCAGCAAATTGTCGAGAGCCTTATTGGCAATGGAGCCGATATCCACCGTGGCAACTACCTCGGAGAAACACCCCTAATCCGTGCGTGCCTGGCAACTGCTAATGCCGACCAGCAGACGTTCAATACTCTGGTGACCATCCTCCATCCCTCCATCCGCACCCTCGACACGTCGCGCAAATCTGTTATCCACCATGTTGTCTCCCTCGCGGGCGTTAGTGGTAGGGCGGTGTCTGCGCGGTACTACATCGAGCAGATCTTCATGTGGATCGCGCATCATCAGGGTGGCGACTTTAAGTCCCTTGTCGATCTACAGGATGAACACGGAGACACAGCGTTGAATATTGCTGCCCGGGTGGGGAACAGGAGTTTGGTTAGGACGTTGCTGGATGTGGGAGCCAATCGAATACTACCGAATAAGCTAGGCTTGAGGCCTGGTGACTTTGGAGTGGAGACCGAGGTAATCAAAGGAGCCAAATCTTCCATTCTGCGATGTTAACATGTACGTTTTTGGCAGGAGTTGAATGGTGGCCCACGCGCTGAGGATCTTCTTGCGAGCCTTCGTACGGGACCGCCGCCCCCCGTTCAGAAGAGTCAGGATGTCATTGCAGGTCAGCACCCCCAATGGATTTTACTGAATGAATGGGACCAACTTTTTCCTTAAAAGATATGACGACAATGATACAATCTTTAAGTAACGACTTCCAAACTGAAGTGAAAACAAAACAGGATGCCCTCGACGTGACGCAAGCTCACTTGCGCGCTGCGACACGTGAGCTCGCAGAGCAGCGCAAGCAGGTCGGCGCCTGGCAAACCCGCTGCGGTGAGCTCGATCAGATCACGCACCGCATGCGTAATGTCGAGAAGGCTATCGTCGACGAGGACCAATTTGACTGGACGGGGCGTACGGACCTGGAAGGGAACGACGCAAGAGACACTGCGGGCCCTTCGTTCCAGTGGCGCGGCTCGAACTCGACGATGGTGGGCATTGGTGGGTCGGTGGACATCTCGTTCAATGTTGATGCGGAGCCACCGATACCCACTGGGGACTCTGTTGCTAACTTGATCAGGCTTAAGAGGCTGAAAATCTGGCATTTGAGGATGGAGGAGCTGATGAAGGCGAGGCTGAAGACGTTGCAGGGTGCGAGTGCAGAAAAGGAGTATCAGTGCAAGAAGATTGTGGCGTTGTGCACTGGTATCCCAGTTGACAAAGTCGAGGGGGTGAGTCTTTTGCAGTATTGGAATAAGTATTTGGGGGCTGATGTGTTTGCAGATGTTGGAAAATCTTGTCATCGCTGTCGAGAGCGAGGCACAAGGCGTTGACATTGGTCGTGTTTCTGGGTTCATGCAGAAGGTTAGCCTTTGACAACGGAGCTACGTCCAGCCAACCTGCTAATGGCTTGCACCCAGGTTCGCGATGGTATTATCTAATGACTGGGTTCTTTTGCGTGTGCTCTCATTCGTGAGCTGGATAAAACTCTTTTCTTCCGGACATAGTTTTGTAATATGCTTTCACGACTATTTGATGATTTATGTAAATATGTCTTGATTCTGACGAGTTGGTATATAAAGCTAGAGAGGCCATGTACCCCTGTGGTCTACATTTAATAAACGATGACCAACGCCACTTGCTTAGTCTCACTGCATCATGTGCATCCTCGTCAACTTTATCGAATGGTAAAACTGGGGCGAGTCATGGACAAGATCGAGCTCACGAATACTCTCGAAGATACTACTTCAAGCTACTTTTATTCTAAATTTAGTCTGCATTACATAGATGAACGAACACCATATGGAAATGTCACCTTGTAGCACCCAAGCCGAGCTTAGTGGTCTTGATCACAGCCGTCAAAGGCGCATCCAAGCCGCCAGCCATACCAATGCTTTGTCCTTCGGTCCAGCCCATCAATGCCAACATCTGGAACCCAATATTCGACTGCCCGATTTTTGGCGCAGCCTGAAGGGCATTGTGGGTCAATATCCTCTGATATGAATTAAAATCCTGAAGAACATACCTTCCCTACTTCCTCTCCTTCCTTGTGTCGAGGCGCAATTTGTGCTCCGCCCCGACCCCCACGGCTGTTCGATCCCATGAACTCGCCTCTACCACCACCGCCGCCACCTGATCTCCTTACAATCTTCGCCACCTTCTGTTCGTCCACAAATATCCCCGACTTGGACGTCTTCATCAACGTTGTATATCTCGCATCGCCCTTCCCTTTACTACCGCTCTTCAAGTTGAACGCTCGAGCCATCTCATGTATTTTCGCCCTCGTCTCCTTGGTTGTTGGCGGCAGAGACATTGAAACGGGGCCCCCAACATCCCCCACAAACCGCCGGATCTGCTGCACGAGCGTCGTCATGTCGATCACTCTGTTTGGAAGGACGGTGATCGTGGGGTCAAGCTTGGCAGCAGCGAGCATAGCCTTGCGTCCTTTTGAGCCACCTTTCTTGGGTGCTAATGGGTCAGCGGCGAGCTCGAGTCGCTTCAGTGCGCGGAGACGCTTGTGGTCCGCCTTCTTATCGCGATCCATCTGCCACTGTTCCTGCAGTTCTGGGGGAAGGTCTTTGTACTTGTCCTTGCTTTTACCTGACCCGAAGTCAAGTGGGAGACGATGAATAGAATGGAGCGGCTTACGCGCTGGTTTGAAGTCGTCGAGGTCTTCGAAGGCACCGTTGCGCACGGCACGGAAGAGCTGGTTCCTAGCTTTACGATCTCTACCCAGAATGGTATCCTGGTTCTCCTCGAGATACATCTGCAAACCTAACGTGAGATGGTTAACATAAAAGGGAGTGTACAAGGCACACACTTGAATCTGCTCGATGAAATCTTCATCTTCGTCCGCTCGATTGAAATAATCAGCTTCATCATCTCCGTCGCTCTCTTCGTCGAAATCCTCCTGCACCGCTGCGCGCTTCTTTCCTTTGGCATTTGTGTGGTTCCTCAGCCTCTCCAGTTTAGCCTGGAAACTTGTCCTCGGGCTGGTCTCGCTTTCATCTGAATCATCTTCGTCACTCTCGACCTCCATCTCAACATCTCCAGGCTCCGCGATCAGCAGCTTCTCTTCGGCGTTCACAATGTCATCGACCTCCTTTGCATCGTCAGTCGTCTCGTCCTCCTCATCCTCCCCACTGCTGCCTACATCCTGGCGATCGTTGCCATCGTCCTCCATACGCATCATCTCCCCATCCGCGATATCATCCATCGTGACGAATCTAGTTCCCTCTGCGCTCATGCTCTTTGCAAACCTCTTCATCGTATCTATATCCACCTCTAGGTCTGGATCAAGGTCCATCCCCTCCGCTACACCCAGTGCCCCATTACCATCCTCTCCCTCCTCATCCCCCCAGTCAACATCCGAATCGCCCCGCCGCCTCTCGTCCCACTGGGAGTCGAGTTCACGCGAGCTCATCCCTCGCAGATTTGCCTCCTCCATCATAGCCCCGAACGACCCGAATAACATATGTTGCTCCATTCGCCTCCGCGTTGCATGAGCCTCTTGTCGGCGCTGCTTGATTAGAGTCTTAGCCTTGGATCGCTTTCTATAATCGCGGCCCTTCTTGGGGGTTGGCGTGAAGGAGAAGGATACAGATTCGAATGACGGAGCTTGGGCTTGGGCCCGAGGATGTATGGGTGGTGTTGAGGTAGGGATCGAGCCTGATACAGTGTTCGTGGATGGGGGATCGGCCCATTGTGATGTCGACGCGAGAGAAGTGGTACCTGTTAGTATGGATGTGGAGGGTAAGAATGGAGCCGAGTATGAAGTAGCTGGGGTGGGTGAGGCCCGCCCGGGATGGGGGGCAACGTAAACAATGATCTCCTCTTCATCGTCTTCTAGGATTTCGGGCCTTCCTCGATGGGGAGCATCAACGTGGGAAGGCTGTGTATCAATGTAAAAACCGTCGAATTCTTTTGGAGCAACGGGAGAGGTTGCAGGTGCAGGCACCTCGATGGGAGTCGAATCGATCGTGACAGTGGTTTCCTCTACAATAAAGCTGCTCGTCGATTCAATAGAGGGAACATCGGAGTCTTGAATGTCGACAACAATTTTGGATGATTTGTCCCTCACACCCAGGTCTGGTGTGGGTGATGGGTGGACGTGGGATGGGCTAGTATCTATGTAAAAGCCTGTGGTTTCCTGTGAAGGAGTGGCTTCTTCTTGCACTTTGGTCAAAAGCACCCGAGATGGTGCAGTCACATTGCTGTCGACTGTAACGGGTGCTATGGGTTGTTCTTGAGAAATAGTTTCCTGCTGTGTTTCGGGTACGGGTTCCTGAGATGATGGAGTAGTGCCGTGATTGAACGCGATGAGTGAAGATTCAGGCCCCCGAGATGTTGAGATGTCGTTGTCATCGATCACAATGGAAGCTGGTTCAGCGACTTCAGCTGAAGGATGGTCGCTAATGGTAGTTTGTGAATCAACAGAAAGGGCATCTACATTTGTGGCCTCCGTAGGCTGAGGAATTTCATGGGCTGGGTTTGTGCCCAATCGGATACCCAGGAATCTTTCCTCTACCACATCGACTTCGTTCTTGAAAGAACGCGTAGGAGTCTCCATCAGTTTCGCCATGTCGTTGAAGTCGATTTCCTCCAATGCATCCTCGTCTCCTTCATCATCCGAAATAGATGGCATACGCGGAATATTTCCGCCACTGAATACGCGGAATACGCGGTCAGCAGTCGGTACGTGGCTCTGTTCCTCTTCGCCTGTCATACGCTCGTTCATCAACATATTCTGCAAGATGATAACACCAAAATACTCACCGACTTCTTCGACGATAGCCTGGAGGATCTCCTCCTCTTCCTGGAACAACGTTTTCGTGTGCACTGATGGAACGAAGACAATCGGGCGTAGCAGAGGGCGCTCTTGGAATAAGAGATCGGAGAGACTTGCGTCTTTGCTCAGCTTAGATCCTCCACGTCCCCTCCCGCGTCCTCTTGGAGAATCACCAATCCCTCCGTGTCCTCTTGGAGGCCTGTAGTCACTGAATCGGCCACGTCCTCGAGGAGACTGGAAATCATTGAATCCACCACGTCCTCGAGGAGACGAGAAGTCATTGAAGTCTCCTCGTCCCCTCCCTCGTCCCCTCGGAGTACTCGAGCCCGAGTTTGGCTTCGAACCTCTCCCTCGTCCGCGGGGTGTCGCGATCCCTGCATTGTTCTGATAGTCTGGGTGTGGTATTAAATTTGCATCTTATAATCGCGCTGTGGCTGAGCCAGCATACGCACTATCGGCGATCAGGAAAACCTCGCCCATGTCTTCCAGTGTGTGATAACCACCGCGTCCTCCACCTGCTTCACCACCCCTGCCTCGTCCACGTCCACGAAATGGGCTTTTGCCTCTTCCTCGAGGGCCGCCGCGCCCCCGACCACGATTTTGACCTCCTGACATAGTCGAAGTTGTCGATGACTGGTGTAACTGAAGGGAATGGAATCTTGATCTCAACTTGCTGCCCAAGAATACATTTTAACGGACCGGCTTTGCGTCATTCTTTGTCATCCGGAACCGCTTGCCTGCAGCTCCGTCGGCATTCGGAAGACGCTGCCCAACTTTACCGCATCCATATTGCGTATACGACTAGTTCCCTGGTTCTGTCTCCCTTCGATATGTAGCCCTCTTTTAAGGAGATAATACAATGTCTCTATACATCCTCTGGAGCGAAGAGCTGGAAGTTGCGATTGTATGTGCCCGACGCAAGGAGGTTACCATCACACGAAATATCCACCGACATGACCTTCCCAGCATCCGTCGAAAGCGTCCGCAGAAGCTGCCAGTCGTCTGCACTCCAAAGCTTGACAAGGCCATCGTAGCCTGAACTCGCAAAGAAGAGTCCAGAACGGTACTTCCACTCTTCCAACAGTGTGGCGGTATCTTTCGGAGACGTGTCATTTGATTTGTCGGCATCGGTGGCATCCATGTCGACGTCATTCGACGTCGGGGGCGGGGCGGGTATAAAGTAGAGGTCGTTGGCGTGGAAGAAGCGGACATCGGAGACATTTGATAGATGCGCTGGGATGGTGTAAAGGGACTTGAGCGACCGCATGTCCCATATACGGATGGTATCGTCCCCCGCTCCAGTGGCGATCTGGTACCTGTGAAAAGCAAGTGTTGAGTCATGGAGTTGAGGTGGAACGTAAGAGAATCATCCGAACCCGTTGGGCGAGAACCCAATGGAGAAAATGCTTGAGACGTGACCGTCCAGAACCATGGCGGTTCTTCCTGTTCGCAGGTCCCACACACGGCCAATAGCGTCGAGACCTCTGTGATGCTCATTGTCAGATCGACATTTCAGTGAGTCTATGACGCCGTACCCCGATGCGACTAGCGCTCCATCTATCTGGAAATCAACACAGTAGACTTCCTTAGAATGTCCCTCTTGTAGGAGTAGTTCTTTTGAGGTGTTGACATCCCACAAGCGCCATGTGGTGTCGAAACTCGCGCTCGCAACATAGCTGCCTGACGGGTGGAAGGCTACACGACATACACGATCTTGATGACCTTTCATGACCGCTATTGGCGAGTCACTTATAAGAAGTGATAAGCCATCATAACAAGGAACGTGCAAGAATTCACGCACCTGTCTAACGACCACAAATTCACACTTCCTTCACCACCACCACTCACAAGGTTAACCAGGCCTTTTTCTTGTGTCAAAGTTGCCTGAGGATGCCATGCAACTCCTCCTACACGATCGTCGTGACCTAGAGGAAACTGTAAGCTCCAAGTTGGGTCGAAAGCAGATCAATATAACAAACCGCGTAGAGTTCGAATTGGAGTACATGCAGGAACGTTCCACAATTTGACTGTACCAGACCAGCTTCCAGTTGCAAGAATTTCATTATTGGGTGCAAACCGTACTTGTGAGATTGGCCGTTCGT
The DNA here is from genome assembly GCA_018858115.1 of Tephrocybe rancida. NCBI lineage: Eukaryota > Fungi > Basidiomycota > Agaricomycetes > Agaricales > Lyophyllaceae > Tephrocybe > Tephrocybe rancida. The sequence goes on from JABCKT010000010.1 coordinate 53,070, forward strand.
CACCAATTTGGGAGCCAAGATTGGCAAATTTCTGCACATTTTGAGTACTGGATATTTAGTCATAAGTTTAGAAACTCACCTTCACGTCGGCAAAAACTCTCTTGCGTATGTCAACAACTCGACCAAGATCCATTTTGCTGTCTATCCGCTGTTGGGCGACGCGCTTTTGAGCTCTGCCAAAGGAAACGAAGGGAGAGACCGTAGTAAGCACCTTAATCTTTACCTATCGTAGGATAAATCCAACCTGGGCAATGAATACTCCGCTATCCGTCTTCGAGATTCCAAAAGCTCTAGTGAACCTGGTGAGTAGAACTCTTCTTCCTGTGGGGCTAGAATTATTTCCAAACGTCATGCGGAACTATGACACATGTACGCGCCTCTTCGTCACTCTCTGATGAGGAATCTTCATCCACATGCATGGCATCATCTCCCCTCGCCGCATTTATTTGAGATAGGACATAGATGAGACGGTCTCGACGATCTGCAGCCTGGACACGCTAATTGAGTAAGAGTAATTCAAGGAAGTGGCTATTCACGTACACGTTCACCGAAGAGAGTTATAGGCTCGCCAATCTCCCGCAAACGCGCCTTGACACGGTTATCGTCGGTGGGGACTGCCATACTCCGAGCCTTCTTTTTGCGTTCGAGTTCGTCCAGGATGACTTTGTTCTCCGTCCTGGCGCGTTCTGAGCCAAGATGGCTGCCATCATCCATGAGAGTGTCATATGTGAGGTCGGTCATGGCTACAGAGTAGCTATAGCTGGAGTTGGAGCTCGAACTTGAAGGTCTTGTTCAAGAAATGACTTGGTGGATCGTAATTCCTTGTTGTTGGCGATCAATGGTTTGGCCAAACAGTTTTGATCAATGATATATAGTCCGGTCATTTCGGCTAACACTTTCTATGGTACCATAACATTCTCCGCCTTACTTGCATGTTGGAAAGAGCTCGAACAAGGGGACGCGTATCGACCATCCTTCTGGGAGTTACGATAATGGAATATTCCAGGCTTGACGCAACGAAGGCGGTGTGTAATCGACAAGCACCCTATCTATGTATATTAGATCTGTCAATGCTAGCAAGATGGTATCTGTACATGCACGATGCGCAACACTTTGTACTGCTCTGTACGATACGCTGGCGACGTGGCCATCTCTCCAGGCTCGAGCAGAGCAAAATGGAAGTAAATCAGAGCCACCAAATATTGAGTGAATAACATAAAAGTAGTCTCAGTCTGGCGCCTGGGCAACCATTGTGAGGGTGATGAACGTGTTCTGGCACTTAGAAGTCTTCCACAAGCTTCGGCATACAGAACATCACTAGCGCCCTGATCTACACATTTCACACCTGTTCCGCTCCATCCCTCATCCCTATACATACCTTAGCCTCACTCAATGTATCAGCCAGGCCCCTCAAGCCCCATTACCCCGAGTATCATGAGCCAGCATCTGAATCCTGAACAATCGACTAGCAAGCCCAAGCCAGACGACTGTACGATATCGATTCCGTGCTCGTATGGCCACTTCTGACCCTCGTACATGTACTAAAGATGTCTACTTCGAGCGCTCAACCGCAGAGTTCACATCGGATGCCGTCGCTCGATCGACTGCCGCGAAACTCAAGCTCGAATCGTATTACAAGGTCGCCGTGGACGCTGCTATCGAGCGAAATGCGAGGTAGTTCGGAGTTCTTTCGCTTGCTAAGCCATGTCTGAACATTGGTTGTAGACGCATCGAACTTGAGACAAGATTGACACAGATCCACTCAAGCGATGCGAAGGAGCGCGAGATCCGCAAGTACGGCAGGACGGAATCTCAACATCTGCGTCTGAAGAGGACCAAGATCAGACTAACTGACTTCACGACAGTCAAGGTGATAGGGAAGGGTGCTTTCGGCGAGGTACGCGACCTTTGACGCGCTTGTCCAGGTGCTCCTTATCTTATGACACTTGGCAGGTGCGATTGGTGCAGAAGGTCGATACGGGGAAGGTGTACGCTATGAAGAGCTTACAGAAAGCTGAGATGTTGAAGCGCGATCAGGTGTGTACCCTCCCTGGCTTCTGCATGCTGACCCCTGACTTCATGTATCGTATTAGCTTGCCCATGTCCGCGCAGAACGCGATGTATTGGCCGAATCGACATCACCATGGGTTGTACAGCTCTTTTACTCATTTCAAGACCCACTTTACCTCTATCTCATCATGGAATTCTTGCCCGGAGGAGACTTGATGACAATGCTGATGAAGTACGACGTCTTCTCAGAAGACGTGACGCGATTTTACATGGCAGAATGTATTCTAGCCATTGAAGCGGTGCATAATCTTGGATACATCCATCGGTTCGTCCCCCCCTGTGATTTCTTGTTCTGAACAGCTGTTCAATGAGTGTTATAGTGATATCAAACCAGACAATGTGCTGATAGACAAGAACGGTCATCTAAAGCTTTCAGATTTCGGGCTGTCCACAGGCTTGCATAAATCTACGGATAACGAATACTATAAACGATTCCTGGAGCAAGAGAAAACAAGAGACAACGCGCGTAATAGCGTTCAGGTCAATTCTATCAACCTCACCATGAGTCGCGAGCAAATCGCGACATGGAAAGCCAACCGAAGGAAACTGGTATGTACCTCAATGACCTCCTCAGTCCTCGCCATTCTGACAAATGCCAGGCATATTCCACCGTTGGCACACCTGACTATGTATGTACTATCCTGCAACTGTCAAATTCCCCACACTGACTTCCTCTACTAGATCGCACCAGAAGTGTTTCTCATGAAAGGCTACGGGAAAGAGTGTGATTGGTGGTCACTAGGCGCGATTTTCTTCGAATGCCTCGTCGGCTACGCGCCATTCTGCTCTGACAACCCGGGGGATACATACAAGAAGATCATCGACTGGCCAAATTACTTCTACTTCCCTGAGGAAGTATACATCTCACGAGAAGGAGAAGATCTCATTCGCAGGTGAGCTCTGTCTACCGCACGCGAGGTCTTCCGCTTATGAAGGGCTTGTAGCATGATGACGTGGGCGGATACGCGGCTCACGGTCAACCAGATCAAGACTCACAGTTTCTTTTACGGTGCTGACTGGAATTCGCTTCGCCACATCGAACCACCGTTCGTTCCACGCCTGCAGTCCATCACGGACACATCGTACTTCCCTACGGACGATCTTGGAAACATGCCGGATCAATTGGAGAAGGTGGAGGGCATCGGAGCAGAGAAAGATCTAGCATTCCTTGGGTGCGTTCCTTTCGTGTGCCTTGGTCCGCCGGCAGCTCATTTTGCGATCAGATTCACCTTCAAGCGCTTCACCGGTGGCGCACAAACTTCTGGATGAGGCCATTGCATCCCTTATAAGGAAGCTCTTCTGGAAGATTTCAACACGAAATGTACGCATAAATTGTATCGATATGGATAATTACTATGGATCGCATGGATGGAATGGTGAAAGATTTGCCTAAGATGTGTTTGTCGATCCGTGGGGATCTTTTTAGCACTGATCGAGCCCTGAAGGCCTGATCGCCCTGATATGCCAACACTCTAATCGATTTTAAGCCAAATCGCCAACGTCTCGGTGTGCTGGTGGCGCAGCTACAACACGCGTTTAAGTTTGGTGATGTATCGATCCTCTCTGATCTGAAAGCGAGCGTAGTGATCAGAGATTTTTTTTTCTCCTCCGCGTTTGTTCCCCACGTCTCCGCAGTCCGAGGCGGGGGCAATTCAACGGAACGTATTTGATGGCAATGGTAATCGATAAGCCTGTTTTCAAGCGGGCCGTCAGGACCGCACTTATAAGTTTTGAACGTGTTCCGGGTTCCGCTCCCTTCTCGCCCTGATCATCTGCTCATGGAACGTACAAATTCAGAAAAATTATTTTGTCTTCAGCTTCTTCACCCCCATCTCCACTCCATCCATCACCACCATGTCAGATATCAGCCTTGAAAGCGGAAACCCCGCCCTCTACGACCCTCGCAAGGTCCTTCAGCACCCCCAGTTCCGTGTCCTGGCTGAGGGTGAGATACCATCCAAGGAAGCCAACATCGCTGCCTTCTACAATCCTGCTCACGAAATCCATCTTGTCGAGAAACCACGTCCTGTTCCTGGACCTGGACAGGTCCTTGTCCATGTGCGCGCCACCGGTATCTGCGGGTGAGCATAATCTCTTCAGCACCAAGTGCAAATCATTGACGACAACCAGGTCCGACGTTCACTTCTGGCAGCATGGTCGCATCGGCGACTCCATGGTTGTGTCTGACGAGGTATGTTGATTTTTGGTCTTCTTGTCGTTGACCTTCACGCTGATCTTGCCATTCAAGTGTGGTTCAGGTCACGAATCTGCAGGCGAGGTTATCGAGATCGGTGAAGGTGTCACCCAATGGAAAGTCGGTAAGATCGGACCGGTTTTTTATTTTTTAGGATGTAATGCTAATTTACCTCCCAAAGGTGATCGCGTTGCCATCGAGGCCGGTGTTCCCTGCTCGCAGCCTGCCTGTGATGCCTGCCGCACAGGGAGGTACAACGCCTGTCCCGATGTCGTCTTCTTCTCCACTCCCCCCTTCCACGGTTAGGAGAGATCATACTTCACCAAACCCGCCATTAACGTACATTTTCACAGGAACTCTGACAAGATGGCATCTGCACCCCGCTCAATGGTTGCACCGACTCCCAGATGAGGTTACCTTCGAGGAAGGTGCCCTCTGCGAGCCTTTGGCCGTCGCCTTGGCCGGTATTGAACGCTCTGGTCTCCGTCTGGGTGACCCAGTCCTCGTCTGGTATGACTTCACATCAATATTATTCTAAGGCTAGCATTTACATCCTACTGTTTCCCAGTGGCGCTGGTCCCATCGGTCTCATCTCTCTTCTGTCTGCCCGGGCCGCTGGTGCGGAGCCCATCGTCATCACTGATCTCTTCCAGAGCCGTCTCGACTTCGCCAAGAAGCTCGTCCCCGGTGTCCGCACTGTTCTCATCCAGCGTGGTTCATCATCAAAGGAGCAGGCTGCGCAGATCAAGGAAGCTGCTGGCGTTCCCATTTCTGTTGCCCTCGAGTGCACTGGCGTCGAGAGCAGCGTCCACACCGCTGTCTACTCGGTGAAGTTCGGAGGCAAAGTCTTCATCATCGGTGTTGGAAAGAACGAGCAATTGGTTAGTGCTCCTCTTATTTGATGATTTGCAGCGCGATTTTGATTCCGATATCTTTAGTTCCCCTTTATGCACCTCAGTGCCAACGAGATTGACGTTAGCTTCCAGTACCGTTACTGCAACCAGTACCCCAAGGCCATCCGTCTCGTTAACGGCGGCCTTATCGATCTCAAGCCTCTCGTTACCCACAAATTCGCGCTCGAGGATGCCGTTAAGGCGTTCCACGTCGCGGCCGATCCCTCTCAGGGCGCCATTAAGGTCCAAATCGTGGACTAATAATTTACTATTGATCAAAGTTTCGTTGTACATAACATGTTTTGAGGGTTTTGGGTTGGTGCAGTATTCATAATTTTACATTATCATTTGTTCAATGGAGCATGGAAAGAAACGAAATTAAGACGAGAGACGAGCCTCTGCATAAAAATATGACTCAAGTATGTACTTAAAAAAGTTGACATGCCGGGCTCTAAAATGAACTTTGAAAAGACTCAAGTCCTCACCAGCGCCGGGGGGGACTCGACGGTCCTGGCGCACCATCGTTGCGCGGTTTGCGAGGCCAGCCGGAATCAAGGGGCTGTTGCGGAATATCGTTTCCACGTCCTCGTCCTCTGCTAGCGGGGCTCGAGCCCCGACCTCCGCGCCAACCTCGGCCCCCACGATCATCGCGCTCATACACCACGGGATGATTATCTCCCGGCCTATCCCACGATAGCGGGCCAGGGCGCTGCATTGGTGGATTGGGAGGTGGGGGTGGTTGGTGAAAAATTGCAGGCCCGCTATAACTGTGGCCACTGTTGCCCCAGGATTGTGTGGAATGTGGAGGATAGACTTGAGGGTGCTGCTGGGGGGGCATCATGTGAGGTGGTGGCGGCGGCGCATGGCCGCGTGGGGGCAGCTGACGTACTCGTGGTGGGTTTTGAGGTGGAGGAAGGGCTGGAAGGGCCATGGCGCCATTGGCAGTGAGTGTCTGAATCATGAGTTGGATCTGTGCTGGAGTGAGAGATGCCACTTCTGCTGCAATGTTTGCTGGTAAGAGAGGTGCTGGAGGCACGTGAGGAAGTTGTGGTGTAGGTGCTGCTGGGAGTGTAGGAGGCATCGCAGCGAAGGTGGGGATAGCAGGTGCTGGAGGTGCAGGAGGCGGAGCCAATTTTCCTTTATTGAGTATCCAGATTCCGATGAGAATGTTTGCTTTTCGTGTTTTTGGCAGGTGAAGGTCATCAAGCAGCTCCATGTACTCTGGCAAAGGGTCGCTTGAGAGCAGGGGTATGATGTACAACTCGCGCCCTGGATGATGGTCCTGAGGCTTGGAACCCCAGGGGAACACGAGGCCGTGGCGTCTGAAAGCCAAGTCTGTTAGATAACGAGAATACACAAAACGAACATGACCACGCACCCCTTTGCTATCAGGAAATCGCTGAGAATGTGGAATCCAACATCGGCAGATTCTGACGAAGGAGAGAACGCAACGGCAATTAGTTCTTTTGAGGAGTTCATCCTCATCTGAAGGAGAAATTTGCCCGAGTTTTCCACTGGCACGCGGCCATCGATGCGAAGAAGTTCAGTGGGGAATAACGTCTTCCAAAGCACAGAGTCATGCTCCAATGGACGTCCTCCCACTTGACGGGCGTTGACAGATATCTCCTGAGGTATAGTGGAGTCCAGTGGCATGTTGATCTACGAAACGTAAGAATAAGTTAAAATATTATTAGTTGATCTCGGGCGACCCGTACCTTTCCTGTCCACACTTGCGGTAACGCGTCAAGAGCTGCCTGTTGAGCTTCAACCGAGTTATCGACAGAGTCTTTTTCTTCGAGAAACATGTCGAAATCATAATCGTCTGCTCCGCCGCCCTCGACATCCATGACAACGTCCTTATCATCAGACGTAGCCTGTGGGGAAGAAGTAGAAGCTACTGGCTTTTCGGCAGCTGTTGGCGATGTAGGAGACTCCGTTTTGGGGGCACTCCAAAGTGCATTGAGATCGAAAGACATGGAACGTGAGGGTTCAGATTTTTGCGCGAAAGGCGAGATTCCGGTCGGCGAAATGGGTGAGGGCTCCGGAGGTGATGCTTGGGACGAGGAGGGTTCATCAGTAATAATCTGGGTGGGCGATGGGGATGAAGGTGCTGGTGCGGTCGTGGCGGAGGGAGCCCCTTCCTCGTCGATATTGATGAAGTCCGCGAGATTGAGCTCGGGTTCCGAAGGGTCAGAGAATGGGTGCGAAAACACTGGTGTCATAGGACTAGCCTCATTCGAGAACACCGTGGGTGATGATGGCATTGCAATGTTAGGTAACAATGCATGAAGAGGGACTGGGGGAGGCCCGCCCCAAGGTTCCTGTGGCTGCGCCACGGGGTCGACTGGTGACTCTGGAGGCACCGAGACTGAAGCAGTCCGTTGGCGTGGCTGAGATTGGGCCTTCAATCTCGCGAGGCGCTCTATGTCTCTTCTCTCTTCTTCTTCCCTGCGCGAGCGTTCCTCATCCTGCACGCTCGACATCTCACCGTGGACATCCTCGATATCTTCGAGGCCTTTGTGTGTAATTTTGGCTCGTGGGGCCGTGGTTGGCTTCAGAATGGAATATGCGAGCGCTTCTTTCTCTGCAATCTTTATTGACTGCTTTGTCTCCTCGTTGGCTAAATCAGTAGAAGACATGAGAGATATTTCTTTGGGTGTTATCTCGGCGGACACTATCCGCTGGTGAATAACGACGCGATCAAACTTGCTTAAATTAAATTTCAGCATGCGGAAACGATCCCTGTAAGGACAGGTATCAGCACAATTATTCGTGCAATGTAGGAGAACAGAGCACATACTTGTAATTCGACCCGGCAGAGGGCTGGCCCGACTTGTCCTGCTCAGAGTATATATCGAACACACATCTTTCAAGCTCATCAGCAAACTGCTTGGACTCGTCCAACAACGCCGTCTTCTCTTCCTCTGACAATTCATCCAGAGGCTTCTGGACGATGCTGGTCTCTCCGTCCTCATTCTCCACCCGTACACGCGGATATCTGAGGAATACATCTCGGAAAAGTGTTTCCAGTTGAGAAACACAGTATTTTCGTGCAGGATCGTCAGTGGGGGCTAAGGCATCGGATTTCTTCCTTTTGGGAGGGGGCGTGTGAGAAGCGTGTTGACTTTTGCGCTTGAGTGTACTGGGAGGGGGAGAACCGGTGGATTTCTTGATTCTGTGGCGGCGGGGTTTAGCGTCATCGGATGCCTCAGAATCAGATTCCGACACATATGCTTGGCGCTGAAAAAATTATGAATAATCGAGTCTGAAGACACTGATGAGGGACGAACTTTGACGGCACTCTTGCCTTTAACCTTTGCTGCTTCCTCCGCGACATATTCATCCTCACTGCTTCCGTCACTCTCGGATTCGGAAGCAGGCGGCTCAACAGGGCTATCTCGTTTGACCTTTTTAACCACGGGCTCCTTCGCAGGGGGCGCTGGTTTTGCGGTATGCTTCTCGAGAGCCTCCTCCCCTTCCCAGGTCACTAGAACACGTGAAAAACGTTAGAATCGTGGAAACTCGTGTAAACGTGATAACAAATGAAAATGGGAATGAAACAGGTCAAAAAGGACTTCGTGAATGAAGTAGGATGGTTAAAAACTATCAACGTCGTCGCAGGTAATCCGAAACTCTTGTTTGAGCAGACAGCCTCTCAAGGGTTGCTCAATGAGAAGGAAACATTTTAAAGTTACCCAAGAGCCTTGGAGTGACTGAGCAGTTTACTCTACGAGTCTTCCAAACAGACATAGGAACGAGAGTCACTACTGACAGATGGCAACGACGACGACGACAGGAGAAATGGAGGTTACATAGATATGTATTCCCCACGACTACAAAATGCGTGGAGGATACAGGAACTATCGTGGTACGTGAAACAGACCAAGCGTACTCACTAGTAGTTTGAAGACCTGTTGTAGTAGCACATGAAGAGCAAATATAGATATCTAATCAGATGGTTCATGAGAAAAGGTGGGATAGATGATTAGAAGGCACTCACTGATATCCTCCGCTTCCTCCTCCTTCAACTCAATGCAGCTGAAATGGTACCTGAGTTGTTAACATTAGCGATGCGGCACAAGGCAGAAGGCTTATAAAAACTCACCACGTCCTACACTCTCCACACTGCACCATCGGTGTGCCATCATCGCCCCTCTTGCAGTGACAGAAAACGACAGGCGTAGATCGAGTCGACCTCCTATGTGTCGCTGAAGTTGCTACCTTAGAAGGTGTTTTGGCTGGTGTCTTTACACTCTTAGCCTTCACGTTTTCTTTCTCTTCTGGTTGCTGCGAAACTGGAGGCACTTGCGCAGCCTTGCGTGTTTGATTTTTCGGTTTAGGCTGCGTTTTGACCGGTGCAGCTGGAGTAGTCTTGGACATAGATGCAGCAGTAGCTGCTCTCGTTCTTGCGCGGGTGCTCATCGCTGAATAACGGACGAGTGTTGGGAGTGAAAACGAAATCCAAACTCCGCTCCTCCAACCGAGTCATGTCACATGGGCGGAAGCGTTCGGAAGTATTAACACCAAACAAATCAGTGCGGAGCAGAGTCTCGAGCCTGCCAAACACTCCTTATCCCACAACGAGGCGCAACGACGTCAGTAAGTCTATTCGTGCTATCATATATACTCCTGATTGCACGAATATTGACATTCCGGTGCTTTCTCACAGAAAGTCATGCCGTAACATGGATGCAATGCCTCTAGCTTGGTAAAGTGGCAAATATGACTTGTCATGCAGGTGGTCATGGGTAATTGATGTTTCAATTGCGATCTGAGGATGAATTGACTATACCTGTGCAGTACCCCGAGTCTGACCCATTAGCGTCCAACTATGCTATGACTACTTTCCATCTATTCGCAGTGCACATGCCCTCAGACTTTGTCATGAGTTGAGTCCTCAATATCCCAAACGATGATCCGATTATCCCCACAGGCTGTCAGTCATATGTTCTTTTCTAAGTGTCTGGATAACATTGACTTTTCTTCATACTTTCCACACTTTCCTTTGTATCCAATATCTAGCCACACAAATCAAGAACACATGCTCCCTCGTCGGTTTATAGGTCCGAACTTTTGGATAACAGCGAAGCATTGATCTATATGGTTCTCGACAAATACTCCTACCTGCATCCCATCATACAAAAAAATTACTATCCCTGGAGCCACGCCGTATACCGGGTTTTTGCGGCCTTGGTTGTCGTGCGCTCACATTGTTGATCAGTAACGTGCCCACCTTGGTCTACCATGCCACGATGTTTCTCCGGCCCATCGGTCACTCTTGTTGTGCTGGCAGCATCGCGTGGCCATCAGATGCTTCCGATTACTGTCTCCCCCCGACACATATTTGCGCGGATCGACCATCTGTCAACGCAATTGGGAATCCACTGCTCAGCCTTACTGAAAACTGGTGTCCTATGTTTGTCGACCTCTCTCAGTGAACGACGGCTCCTCGGGGAGAGCGCCTAAAACGCGTCCAGGGGCCGAACTCGTCCAGTCATTATCACACGTGATCGTCCCCTGTCTGTCGAGTTATCAGTGTGATGTCAGAGATGGCTTCGAAAGGAAAGTCTGTTGACTAAAGTAGACTAAAATGATTGGGTTTATCTTGCCGACTTCACAGCAACGCTTCTTCGGCAGAACAGACGGAGGGAACATGACTGCGACCCAGTGGTGGAGTCACCGGAACTCGCACCGTACCTCGAGATTGGTTACTGGATATACGACTACACTTGGGGTCGATTTGACTAGAAATCAACTTGGTTGGATTCGGGCTTCGGTTAGCTGTGTACTTGGCCGCCACATACGTGACCCCGTATACGTAGACGTCACTGCTCTGCGAAACCAATTAGAGTCAATGTGCCTCATGGTTGTAGCTGTCGAATGAATTACAATTCACTTGTCAACGCGGAACTTCAATACTTGTCCGCCTGATTTGATAGCTATTAGTGATGGGAGTTGCTGGTGCGTCATGCTCTCATCATAGGCCTGGCCATAATACACGCTGCCCGTGGAGCGTGGCACGAAATGAAAGCTTGAATAATTCTTGTATGCGTTGTGCGGAAGCAGTTCATCTATCTACAACGCTATCACAGAGTGTAAACTTTGAAGTAATCGGGTAAGCCGAAGAAGCACATCCGTGCGGCGTGGGGGCAAGTGATCCTGGATGTTATAAATTCGTCTTCCGACATATCAAATCCCAACGCGGAAACTGTTGCCAGACTGGGCGTTATTTTGGATCAGGGTCCGTTGAGGTGCCCTCTCTCCCTTCTTCAACCAGTCAGCTGAAGCGGTGGTGGCGGTCGCTCCCCTTGGTATTGTCAGCACGGCGGCCTGCCCCCTCGCAGCCGGTCAAGAGAGCCCACACAGCCCCCGCCGACTACCTCTTTGGATTAGCGTGCCGCCTCGAGGTTGATTGGCCCTGTAAAGCCTCAAAGCTGGCGTCATTGCTGTGGAATACCTCTTTTTCGACGATTTTAACGTTCCACTTTACTTTTCACAATCAACGAGACAACATCCGGACTGCTTTCGGCCAAGCCGTAGATTATTATCGCTGAGGTTAGCCGTTTCTCTTCCTTACTTGCCTTGTGCTGGCGAATGTATATGAATCTGGCTCTTTGCCCCAGTTGCCGCCTGGCATGAGATTACGATATTAATCAAGATCGAAGTATCTAATACAAACTCTCTTCTAGATACATTCGTGGCCGCCGACCACGGCGTACACAACGACTTGAGGAAGTTCCAATATACCCCCCATCTCTTTTCCTTCTTTCTCGAATAGCAGCGGTCACTTATGGCAGCAGCGGTCCTTCAGAGCAGCAAAGTTTCTGTTTCCAATCCTTTTTCGTTCACTTCTCACCAACGAGGCATCAAGTCAAAGACTTCACATTCATCGTCCTCTCGATCACCCCAGCCAGGAGATGTCTCGGACGCTTCTTCCACTTCTATGGGCATATCATCATCATCCCACCCATCGACCAGAGCATTTGGCCGCATCCGCTCATCCTTGGAACAAAGCCTTCGTACTGCAACGCGATCCAAGAAAGCACACCCTACACCTGTCGACGAATTTGCGACCGTTAGTGCCAAGCAATCGAAAGACAAGAATGCTACTCCTCCGAAGCAGAAAACAGGGATGTTGCGAAGGCTCGAATCCAAGGTTACATTTCGCCGAGCTGGTCGTGAAACTCCTTCTCCGCTACCACCAGTGCCTGTTGAAAAGGATCCGGTCAATAAGGTGCGGTTGGCAGGCTTTACGAGTTTTGTCACGCCGTCCATGCGCCAAGGGTCAATGTCGTCGCCGTCTCTACACCTCTCTTCTCAAGCCGTGCCTTCGCCAAAGTCTCGACCGGCCATCCCCGTCTCCTCTACGTCGAATAGTGAGATACACGCGACCCCGACTCGAGACCGTACACGGCGAGAGAGTTCACAACCTCCGAGGCGCGATATCGGTTCCCCCACGAATTTAGCCCGTCGCGAAGTTCCACGGCAGATCACTGGTGTCAATCAATCTCCCATATCACGTCACAGATCGACAAAATCTGTGCCACTTGCGGGACCGTCCACATCACCCTCGCCACGTCGGGGCGCCCAGAGTGATGATAGTGGGAGTCAATCACCAGACACGCCAACGCCGACAAAGCGAACCTACGATATTCCCAGCCCCCCCACCACTCCAACTCCTATGTCGAGCTCTGGCCAACAGCTCGGGCGTCTAGCATCACGAAGGGGCACCGTCAGCTCCAGCCACCTTCCCCTCAACACCCCGCCTGCCAGCCCAATTTCTCCCCGCCCAATTTCTCCCCGCGCCCCAAGTCCCGTTCGTCCTCGCACCACCCGGGTTGTGACTCCCCGAGGTTTAGCCTCCACCTCTACTTCTCACTTGCCAATTTCCCCGTCAAAACCATCTCTTAGTCCCCGACGACCCTCAGTTGACAGCCCACGTCGGCCTTCAGTCGACATTTCCAGGCGAGTCTCTGGAGAAACAACGAGACGCCCCTCAGTAGATTCTCCTCAGCGTGCACGCTCGCCCCAGGATTCTCCTTCTGATGGAGGAAGTTCACCTACGCCTCGCCCGAGACCAACTTCTCCAGGACAACGATCGTATATGCAGAATAGACATTTCAATATTTCAACACTCTCATTATCTGGGCCCCCCAATCCGGAGTTTAGAGAGCTCATCCGCACCTCTAGTTCGATGTTGTGCAAGGAGATTGTCAAGATACCACCGCATATGAGCAAGAGCGAAACTGGTGTAAAGGATTGGGCGGAAGTAGAAGTCCGAACGCGTGCGCTAGCTAGGGCTGAGCGGATATGGGGAATGAGTACCAGCAATGCAGGTGGAAGCTCGAGCAATCCCGTTTCGCCGGGCGGAGGAAGTGGTATAAGTGCGAGTGCAGAAGAAAGGGAACGGCGCCTGTTCGCCGAATCTTTGAGAGATGGATATGTGCTTTGCCAGTGAGTCCCACACGCTCCCGCTGATACCCGTAACGCGGGGTCTGTCGCCGTATGCTAACATCGCTGTGTGTCCAGATTCATGAACAAACTCCGATCAGCGTCCATTGTCAAACCCGATGCGCGCGATGACGGTGTCGTTCGGATGTCTAATATCACCAAGTTTCTGGCTGCATGCTCTTCCTATGGACTTCCTGATGAAGATCTCTTTCTGCACGATGACCTCATTGAAGCTACAGGCGAGTCCCTTGCACGCGTCGCACGCACCATCATTGCGCTCGTCAAGTTCGTCGACGCTCCTATCATTGAGAAATCGAGAATTATCCATGGCCAGGCGAAGAAGCCAGCACCAATCCCGGTACTTGGTCCTTACCAGCAAGGAGGAGCGTCCACACGTGCTTCTGCATCCACTCCAAACTTATTTCACCCGCCCACTTCACCTACACCGACATCACCCACCAAAAAGCGGTACAGTCCCCCCAGTGGTATGACACCTGTACGCTCGGAAAGCCCGGAGAGGACAGTGAGAGGAGCCCCCTCTCTCGAGACCAGAAATAGTCCGAGCACTCCCGAAAAACAGAATTACCATGTCCCATTAATGGCGCCGCCCCCAAAGTCACCTCTGCGCGTCAAGTCGAGTACCAAGCGACACGACGAGACGGAATTGTCCACTTGGGCCAAGGCTGCTGCATCACCGCCGACTCGAACATCGCCTATTCAACCCACACGAGGTTCTTCAGGGAATGCCTCCGGTGCCCAGCCATATGATCCTCGCCAGTCCGTCGCCTCGTCGGCCATGACTGACACTACTGCCACCACGGACATATCAAGTATCTTGGACTTTCGCCGTTCCAGCGGCAGTAACAATAAATATGGGACAATACGGACTATGACAACAGATTTGACGTCGGAGGCCCCGTCTATGACTCGCACAGAGGCAAATGCTATTGCAGAGGAGCTGACGCGCAAGACGAGTACGGATAGTGGGATCAAGCACCATCGAGACCGAAAGCAGAACGAGGTACCCCTTGTGGATTTATCTAGGGTGATCGAGGAGGGGGATGATAGTGCGTCAAGTTCAAGTCGAGGCAAGGGGAAAGTTGGGGCTTTACAGCAGCCCAAGGTAATTGCCAGGCCGGAGAAGGCACCCGCACTCAACCTTCGTAAAGGGAAGTGGCCCGATGATTTCATAGATGCCATCCAAGCCCATAGCGCTGTCACTCCTAAATCACCAGCTCCCGATCAGGAAAGCAGCCCCAAATCCCCAATCTCTATTTCGCCACCTCGAAAGATTGCCATCGTTGGCGCTACACGGCGCAATGAAAGCCTTGAGTCTTTGCCTCCATTTCCTCGCCGCCCAAGCCATCGCGCAAGACAAAGTGTTGATGCTCCTATTCTCATGCCCAAGGAAACAATCCTCGGCCGTGACAGCCCCGATGGAATGGTCTCCGGTACAAGCGGCCCTAAGGTTATGCTCCGGCGGCACAGCGCCAAACCAGGCCTGCCGGTGCCCCAAAGGAATGCAGTCCGTTTCGCGCTACGGAATGGAGAGCCCCAGGATTCTGACGACCCCCGTGTACCATTCCCTCGAGCTGCGTCTGTGGAACATGACGGCACCCCATCCCCTGTTGACCCCCCTTTGAACGTTGAAGAGAAGCCGCGCATTCCTCGCGGCCGCTTCCAGAGCGACATCAATGACTCAAGTTCGCGACGACGTGCGCGGCCTAACTCTCATGACGAACTTGGGGTCACGCCAATGCGATCCAGGATTGAGAGCATGGTGAACCTTGGTGCAGGATCTGCTAACGCAAGTGCCAGTGATCTCTTATTGCGAGATTCCATGGATGGCAGTGCGGTTCGGAAGACCCTTATCTTACGAGAAGAGGGCAAGCCTGCTACACACTTCGTAAGTTACCGTGGTTCGACGCGTATAAAATGCTGATGATTGTCATCCTTCTTTAGCAATTGGGTAACTGTATTGGCCGAGGCCAATTTGGATCTGTATACCGAGCCCTTAACCTCAACACTGGCCAGATGGTGGCTGTGAAACGGATTCGGCTGGAGGGTCTGAAGGAGAGTGAAATCACAACCCTAATGCGAGAGGTCGATCTCGTGAAGAGTTTATCCCACCCCAGTATCGTTAAATACGAGGGTATGGCCAGGGATGCTGATACTTTAAGCATAGTCCTTGAGTATGTGTTACATATTACTCAGATCTGGCAGGCACTCATCGCGCTTCATATTAGGTATGCCGAGAATGGGTCTCTTGGACAAACCCTCAAGGCCTTTGGGAGGCTTAACGAACGCCTTGTTGCGGGCTACGTCGTCAAGATCCTTGAGGGTCTTCACTACCTGCACCAATGTGATGTCGTCCACTGTGACCTTAAGGCTGCGAATATCCTTACTACTAAGAACGGCAATGTAAAGCTTTCCGATTTCGGCGTGTCTCTCAACCTCCGTGCCATGGAGCGGGAAATCAAGGACGTGGCGGGTACCCCTAATTGGATGGCCCCTGAGGTGATTGAGCTAAAAGGTGCTTCGACCAAATCGGACATCTGGTCGTTGGCATGCACCGTCATCGAGCTCTTGACAGGTCGTCCGCCCTATGCCGAAATCGCAAATAGCATGACAGGTATTTCATTGCTCTCTTTCTGAAGCTACCAATATCTGAAGCTCGTCATTTCAGTCATGTATAGCATCGTTGAAGATGACATGCCACCACTGCCACCCTCCTGCTCTCCATTCCTACAAGACTTTTTGACTATATGTTTTAACAAAGATCCGAGGAGGCGGCCAAGTGCGATGATGCTATTCGAGCACCCGTGGCTGAAACAGAACTGGGGCATTCATAAGGTCTGTCATCTTCACAACCTCTTAGTTGTTTCATGCTAAATCAGTCTTGTTCAGGAGCTTCGCCCGCAAGATAGCATCCCTTTCTTGCGACGCGTCAGCGCTGACCTACAGAAGTCCGAATTTGTAAGGTATCTGTCACAGATGGATTCACCAGACTCGCCCGTAGCTGAGTCCCCGACACGGGGCGATGCTCGGGGAAAGTCGTCGCCGTTAGGGCATCGCGTCTCTGATGTTTCTATCCGACCTCCTCGACCTCTTACGGATAACGACATATCGCCTCGAGATCATCAGTTCGTAAAAACCACATTCAGTAAACGTCAGTGCCATCTCAACATTGCTGTATTGATACTGTCCTGATTGTTGCCTTAGCCATGATATGCCGTGTGTGTTTATTAAATGTGAAGAAGGGTGCAGTCCTATGCGCACAGTGCAGCCTGATTGCACATTCTAAGTGCGCCGCCAATGCACCTCCAACATGTGAGATTCGGAGTCAATTGCTTTTGTACGCGAAATACGCGGAACAAGGACACCCTGCTAGCGGATACTCCAACCCTGCGGATGGTCTGCGTGAAGTAGTCAAAGCCCCTGCCTCTGACGTCCCATACATTACCCATTCCCCTCGGTCAAGTACCGACGCACTGGCTCCATCACCTCAATCCCCTATACCCCCTCCTCCTCCGACTGCCTACAAGTTCATGGGGCTCAAGCGATCTCGGCCAAGTCAGTCGCCAGAGCCCGTTCTGCCCGGAGCCCCATCCTCGGCGCCATCCGCTCCTTCGACGAAGCCCAGGGAAGAGAAATTGCGAAAGAAGCAGACCCCAACCAAACATGATCGGCCGCAATCACTCTCAAGCAACAGCACTGATCTCAGCCTGCGTAGTGCTGCCACGGGTGCAGCTGATTCGAGCTTCTCCAGCCGCCATGAAAGGAGACCTATTGCTGTCTCTACCCAAGGTACCCGGAGTCCTGGTCATTCTGAAGCTGCCAGATCGTCGCGGTTAACCGCACAATCGGAGACTGCTGCTGATTACGATGCAACGAGCAACATTGGCCCTATTCCAGGTTCCTTACCCGACGAACCACGCCGTCACAAGAAGCGAGAAAAATCTCCAGGTTGTTCAGTACAGTAGCCTCCCACCTCGCATGCCTTTTTATCGATTCTTTAATTGCATATACACGCCGACACTCATACACACCTTGAACCATTCAGCATACCACGCATACTTTATTTCTTTAGAACCATATTGATCTCGCATTTGCTCTGCATTGTACAAATTGTATTACACACCACCATCCTTTTCAAGACCCCCCCTTTCCATCACCTTCCCTCTCGACATAACGCGATTCCATTCTTGAAAATTTTTGACTGTGTTCGAGGCCGTGACTGGGACTTGTCGTTGTGTCCATAGTATTAGTACTGGATAGTATACTTAGGTGTAATCCAATGTTTCCAAAGTAGTCACACGTGTTCTTTGTTTGTGTTTGGAACTCACGAATATTACGGTCCCATCGGGTTGGTATTTCTCATCATTTGTTGCTCATCATGAACTTCCATTCTCTCTGCGATGTCGTAGCAATATGAATTCCTCGTTCGAATGAGCTATCTGCTTCTATGCTCCACTCTCCTTGTGCCAGGAAGCGTCAAGTTCATTGTATTGGGGCCAGAACCTTGCGGCATGACCATCATGATTTCGTATTCAACGCCCTCATGTTGATCTTATCGTTCGTACCTACCAAGCAAGGCGCTCGGCTCGGCGCCGACTTGAAAGGTTTCCCCGAACCTGGATGTCGTTGCTTCGAAAGTTCCTGTACCTGTAAACCCCTGGGTCTTTCCGTTTTTGTCGTTCAGCGGACAAAAAAAACCGAGCGGGCTTGTCAAGCCTTGTCTGGATCTGATCGATGGTTGGTGAAGCCTTCAGGTATCTTGTTGTAGTAGGGGGATGATTGACTGTTCTATGCAGGTTTGTGTCATGCCGTTGCCACCATCTGAAGCTACAGCGATCATCAACTGAGGCCGCCGAGAACTTTTCAAAGGCATATTAAGACACAATCGGTCATAAATCTAATTTTAGCAGAATTGAATCTTTCAAGTTGGCCTCACCCCTTCAACGTGGGCCCGGATGGCCAACGATGCGGTGTTAAACAAAGGCTGATCTCGTTTTTCCTATTTGATCTTTTAAGGCTTGCTTTTGAGTGTCTTCTACAACTTAATACCCACCCACCCCCTCCCCCCATGCTCGCAAAACCCTCTGTCGTCGTCGCGCTTCTTGCCATCTTCGCATGTCCTGCAGCTTGTGGTCCCGCAGAAACTAACGGGCAGCGCATGGCGCGTGGCCTCCCTCCCTTGCCACCGAAGTTTGGGCGGACTCTGCCCGGTAGAAGAGATTCTCGACAGCCAACACCTGCGTGGGGTATGTATTGTCGGCAAATTTTGACCGAGCCACTCACATCATGTCTCAAGGCGAGAAGCCCAAACCATCGACGACGCCGTCCTGGCCACCCACCCCGTGAGCACACACATATAGTTAATGTAGCCTGTCGCTGTCTAACTCATAGGTTGTCCCAGATACTCAGGATGTTTAGAGGTTCGCGATGCGCAAGGTCATGCTCTTGGGCGCGTCAAAAACACCAATACTTCGTCGACGATGTAGGCCGATTCTACTTTTATCTTCCGCCTTTACGTCGACTGATGTTGCGTTCCGTATTGCAGAAGTGGCCTCAGCCTGTCGAGAGACGATGGCGACTTAAAGGTTGGTTTCAACGTACCTCAATCCGGCGCTCCCTTCGACATCCTGGCCACCGTCAGTCATCTCACATCCTATCCTTTGCGTACGCCTTTAACTCCGTGTTATTCATCAGAACCCTCAATTCTCCGAGCCATACTACGTTGGAGCAGCTGGCACCAGTGAGATAAATACCTTGGATCTTATCAGTCGAAAGTAGGCGGTCTCAGTACCTGACGTGCCCCACCTTTCTGACCATCGACCCGGCAGCACCCTCGCCTTCACAAACGTTCAGCAGAGTGTGTTTCCCTAATGTTCTTACCTTTGATCATGGCCTCAATTTCTCAATAGCACCTTCGAGTTCCATCCCGGTGGTTTCTGCTTTCGACTCGACTTTGATGGTGCAATCTGCTATCTGGTCCCTTGATAGTGGGACTAGTCAACTTACAGGTCAGGCCGTTCAACACTCTTTGTTTGATGGCGATCTAACACGAAGCGGTCCCAATACAGCGCAGTACGTCAACCCTGATGGAAGTCTTCCTACGACAGTCTTTGCGTACGATGACCACGCCGTAAGTTGACAAAGCCCATTTATGTAAGGCAGTAGCCTCACACGGTTTCTTAGAACACTCTATTCTTTGTTGGCAACATCGATGCTTACAACGCGGACAACAGCAGCCCGGCTTCCATCGTAGTAAGGCCAGCCCTTCCCGATCACCGGAAACATGTCTCAATCTTTTGTAGCAACTTTTCCTTGTCGCCAGCGACGATAACAATGGTTCCACACATGATGATCACGGCTCTAATGGCAATGGTAATAACTCTGGACACGACAACGGCAATTCCGGCCACGATGATAACGGTTCTGGACATGGCAACAACGATTCTGGACATGATCACTGAACGCTGAACGCGTGAATCTACGGATAATGTTTACCTCCTCCCATCTTCCTTCTCGTTATTGGACTTATCTTGAAACATGATATTGACATTTGACGCTGTTTTCCTTTTTTTTTTCTGGTTTTATCGTTTCGCCAAATCGACTGTTTTAAACTACTAGATTTTGAATACTGCATTCACTCGAACTTTGTAAATTTATCAAACTGTGCCTGTCCTTCCTCCTTTGACGGCTTGTTACCTCATGGCAACTTGGACTACGTAATTACAGACGAAGGAAAACAGAATGGACACTTGGTACTTTAATACGTACAGTAACACACACTTCGGCATTGTTAGCCCGTCTCATCAAGTGCGTCAGATAAGAATATCGAGACCCTGATTGTTGCCTTCCGTCACCTCCAAGTACAAACACACCTCATCTGCATCTTGCCAAGACTCAGCCGTTATGATGAGTGCGAGCCCAACACGGTTGCCTGCTCCCTGGACCCGATTCACCCGCAGAATTGTACAATGTGTCAATACCCCTTACATAAACCCTTTTCAAGTGTTGTAAAAAATCATCCCTGCCTGAAATTATCGATTGTGTACATCGCCCCATCGACACATTGGAACTGAAGATTGGCATTGAGTGACAGTGAGTCAGATAATGGGCCTAACTAACAGCAGAACTAGTCCTTTGTGCAGATGCAAGTAGGGCACGAGGAGGCTGTTTGACATCTCGTATGCATACAATATGACAGGCCATTTCGCCCCATGAGTTATCGTTATAAGACGGCGTCTCAATAAAAGGAGATCCTCATGTAGTTCGTGTACGTGAGAGGGTTAAATTGCAAGCGTAAGTGGGGCCATCTACGACGATAAGCATAAGTAAACCTAGGGGTGTGGCGCCGGAAGCGAATAGTGTCCGTGTGAGCTGCGTACCTCACGGTTAGATTAGGGATTAAAGATTCGCGAGTGAAACGGAGGGTAAATAATTTTGGCGAACAAGCCCCGCATATAGCAAACCACATTCTGCTGGACCAAGCAACTGCTACCAAGCTCCATGGGGCCAAACGTTTGCTTGTTCGAATTACGCTGTACTGTTTCCTGTTCTCCGATTTAATGCTCCGATACTTGCAAATACGCTCTTTGGAACGGACGACACTCCGCGTGCGAATATTTGATTAGTGAAAATCTGTATCATCTACGCGTTAGCTACTATTCATGACGTCCAAAAGTGGCGTTTCATACCAGCTCATCGAAGATAATCGCTGGGACTTTCTTCTCACACAGGACAGAGCCTGGGTGGATCTTGACAATCTGGGTTCATTTAGATAAGTACAGAACAATGAAGTTGGAGGGAGCATGCGCACCGACTGGCCCATTGTTTGCTTGTACGAGCCGTCGGGTTGGAGGAAAGCGGAATTTTGAGCAAGTCCGTAGGTCAGGCTTCGCACGACAGGGTCCTCCTTCTCTCCGCATGTCATCTTCCAGTCGATGTCAAGCCGAGTACATGTCTGCCTAAGCTGTTTCTTAATCTCCGCAGCTTCGAGCAGAGTCCGCTCGTTCAAAAAGTGCTTTCGACACCACTCCCGCCGGGCCGCCTTACTCCCAGTTCCTGCAGCCATTTCTTCATATGCGCGTACAGCATTGAGGATGGTAAGATGGTCGCCTGAAGCGTGACGGAACATTCGGCGAGCCTCGGCAGCGGCTTCACGTTGCTCTGTAATGTCGATGAAGAGTTTTGAGGAAGCAGAGAGGATGGAAATAATATCCAAGATTTCTGATGTGCATCCATTTTCTTTGGCCGCAATGACAGATCGTGCATGCACAGGCTCAAGAGGAAAGTGGGCCATTTTTCGACCCAAAGGTGTTAATTCCTTGTTTGGGTTGATTGCTGCAAGCAGCCAGAGTGTCTTCAACGCCGAAGTAACTACAGACCGTGTGAACACTGTTAAATATTGGAGAAGGAAGAACGCACTAGATTCAACATCTGGCATGTCCATCAAGTCGAGAGCCTCAAGATCTTGGTTGAGGCACTTAAGTTGAAGTATACTGGACGTCAGACTACAACGCATAATTTCTGGTTCAGGAGCGAGTTCCATTTTGTCGAAAGCATCTTCTGTGTATAGCCTGAAGCACAAGCCCATTCCCTGCAGGTCACGGTCAGAAACTATCAATAAACCGTTGGTCGGTGCATACCTCACGTCCTGCACGCCCAGCGCGCTGCATTGCTGATGATTTTGTAATAGCCTTTGTCAAGAGTGTATCGAAACCTGCAACGGATTCAGCCACAGGCGCATTGGCTTTTGGTTAAAGGCCTACCTCCACCAGTATCTCGTGCCAGGTATCGCTTTTCCTTACACATTCCAGTGTCGATAACATATTTCACTCCGGGTATCGTGATGGATGTCTCTGCGATATTAGTTGATAAGATGCACTTGCGCGTGTTGGGTGGTGTCGCAGAGAAGACTTTAGCATTCTGGCCAGGCGCCTGAGCAGCATACATAGGACAAATGAGAACCTGGCGAAGTGAATCAGTGAGTCGACAGCCGATTATTTTGAAAGCTTAGAAAGAATGGGCGCACCTCTTTCTCGTCCTTTGGCAATTGGTTGGCGAAAAGCTTAATCGACTTTTCAAGGCTTTCTATATCCTCTTGGCCTACAGGAAAAGATTGAGCATGGGTGTGGGCACTGGTGTGTTCGTTGCAAACCTGGAAGAAATATTAAAACATCGCCGGGAGGCTGGTCTATGTGGATTTGGAAAAACGTCCGCATAGCAGAATCTACATAGTCCGTTTGCCCCTCTGACGAGTAATATATCTTCACTGGGTGCTGCCGCCCTTTCACATATAAAATCTTCGCACTTAGTGCCAAGTTAGAGCAAGTGGAGATGATTTGAATGAAGTGGACACACTTGTCAAAGAAACGACTAAATTTCTCAGCGTCCAAAGTAGCACTCATGATCACAATCCTGAGAGGGTTCGGCTTGCTCGCGTTCTCCTTTCCTTTACGGCTCCCTCCTCCCAAACCATTCCTTTCTTTCTGTATCGTCTTGAGGTTCGCGATGAGCAGATCTGTCCGTAGCGTTCGCTCGTGGGCCTCGTCGACAATGACCACACTATACTGGCTGAGCAAAGGATCTGACAGGAGCTCCCGGACTATCATTCCATCCGTCATGTATTTGATACGAGTCTCCGGGCTGGAACACTCGTCGAAGCGCACAGAGTAGCCAACTAGCTTGCCGACAGTAGCATTCTTCTCCTCTGCTACGCGCCCTGCAAGAGATGTTGCGGCGACTTTACGAGGCTGGGTGACTGCGATCATGCCATTTCCAGCAAGTCCGGATTCAAGGATGTACTGCGGTACCTCTGGAGTATATAAAGTCAGTCAATTAAATATTCAGACGCAATTTAACTTACGAGTGGTTTTTCCTGACCCAGTTTCGCCAAGAAGAACCGTTATGTCGTTGTTTTGAATCTCTTTTATGAGCGCATCTCTTCCTGGATATAAAATGTGAGTTAAGATTCACGAATGAACGAACATTAGGCCGCACCTTTCGCAATGGGAAGTTGACTTCGTTGCTCCTGCAGAGCCGCGTAACTGCTGGGTCCTGCGGCGCTAGGTTCATTTTCATCAAGAGAATAACGAGCTTTTTTTGGTTTTCGAGGATGTGTGCTGTGATGCGGTTGTATGCCGTTAGGCACGACCTTAAGAGGTGTTTTCCTTGGCCTGTCGTCGTTATCGTCCACATTGACCCATGTAGGTTTCTTCTTCGCAGGTTGATTGGCGCGAAATTCACGATTGAACTCGGACACTTTCTCTTTGCCCGCGAGTTTGATGACCTTGGTCATTTGCGTCGTCCACGTTGCGTCCAGGCCACCAATAAGTTCGGAAACAACCAAAAAATTGCGATGATGTTCAAACAAGATTAGACCGGGCCATTGATCCGCCGATCATTGATGAGCCCTTCTCCTCTGGGGACCTGGACGGTTTACAGCTTTTTGAGTTCAGCCAGAGTCCAACTCAGTGCCAGTGAGTACAGGCAATAAATAGCATCTCATTCGTTCTTGTTACTTCTAGTATACCATCTACTGATATGGAGACGGGGCCACTTTGGAGACATAAAGATAAAGACATCTTACACAGGCCACGAGAGTGAACGAACGGCTGCAATCCAGGAGGCAGTAGCCTGTGGGTACTTGAACACGAAGTTAGCACCTGAATACAAGTTGATCTTGCTGCAACGATCACTCACCTCCCAGACCATGGCTCCTCCAGCTAAAATGTCAATGAAAATTAGGAACGATTGGCGATTGAAGTGAAAGTAAGTAGACTCACTCCAGCCCTTAGATTTGGCTGTTTGGAGACACGAAGCGAGCGTTGACGTGGACATGAAGCCGTTGCTGGCGTCACTGGCTGTAGCCGGCTTGCCAATCACAATCTTAGACTGTGGAACTCCACTTGCTACGATTTCGAAGACGGAGGATTTTGGCCATGTGCCCGAGGAAGTGGTCAATAGACCAGAACAGGTAGTATATTCAGATGTGCCCTCTACAAACCTGAAGATGAGAAACAAGAAAAGACTGTTTGACGAAAACGCACGGTTGTAGAATTGAACATTGTACCAATCGATCAAACCTCCGACTGAGGAGTGGACTTTGAGGTATCCACCACCGGGCCACATGCTTGGGGAAAACCTTTGAACAGACTGTTAGACTTCGTATAGTCTTGTGTGTGATGGCGAAGTACCATGGTGCAACGGCTACAAAATGAAGTCTGTGAGCTTGATGGATGAGCCTTTAGGGTTGCCACTCACGAGCATGAGTAATGATGTAGGTCCCTGCTGGAAGCTGGGCACGGAGTTGAGTGGTAAAAGAGATCAGCCAAGCCTTGGTAAAACAATGTCGGTTCATCAGCATGTCAACGTTATAATGGCTTAGACTTACCTCGGCTTTGCCTCCATTGAAGGCATCAAAGTCCTGAGTGACAATGAGCATTATAACAAGCCAGCGTAGGTTATGTATGAGAAGGATCAGTATACCTCATAGTCAACATCGATACCGTCGAGGCTGTACTGCTTGACCCATGCAGCGAAGGTATTGGCGGTGGCGATAGGGTCTGCACCACTACTCGTCGGAACGTCTGTTGCGCCAAAGACAGAAACGATGAGTTTCACACCGGCAGCTGCGTACTGGGCCTTGATTGTTGTCCTTTGAGCGGCTGTAAGGGTCGTCCATTCCTGGGCCTAAGAGTCATGTTGAGTTATCTTACTGAGGGACTGCGTGTATGGTGGGTGCATACCTGGTCCCAAGCGCCTTCAGTAAGAAGGAAGGACAGAGCACTGAAGGCACATGGTCGTAGGCAAGTGCAGTAACAGATCACCGGAATACTTACAAGACGTTGAATCCCTAAATTGCAACTGAATAAACCTGGTATCAGGAAAGATATAAGGAGCGATAACTTACCTTGATCTTAGAGACGTCTGGGGGACCAATAGTCCCGTCCCACTGGTCCCAATAGACGACCCAATGAGGCGGTGCAGGTGTAGCGCGGGACAAAATCTCTCGAGCCTCGTTGCCAAGGTTGGCATATGTTGTCCCGTTGATTGCCACGGACGCCACGCCTTGAGCGCAGGCTAAAGCGGAGGCAGCGAAGGTTAACCAAGAAGTCAACAAGACCATTGTACATGCAAATCAACTCGTAATGAGGTGACAATAAGTTGATGCCTTTTCATAGAACCTTTTATACGGCGAGTAGAGAAGCAGTCGTGGACCATGCGCTCTCAACTATATGGCCAGATGACACCTCTGGGCACCGGCGGTGAGGGTTATTCGTCCTCGAAGCCGAGAGCTGGAAACTCGGGCTAGTATCATTGTTCCGAGAAAATAACAGCCGTATAGCACCAGCACACGAGATACCAGGCCAACCCAATGATCCACGAGGTCCAAATTTAACAAAGTCGGTGGTATAGGGACAGCGCACGTCGTTACACGTGGTAGAATGTCATGGGTGTGGGACATAGGAACATTTCGACTTGTCTTGTGTCAGAGGACAAAAAAGTAATACAGTGAGCACCGTATGGATTGTTCAGCCGATAAGCAGGTGAGGAGGCAAGGTCGACATCGCGGGAAGACGGTTCTGATGTCCGGATATGTGAATTGCCGCCCACTGTGCTAAGTAGCAGGGTTAGTGAAAGTTATTTACGACCGCCTCCGAGGATGGAACGAGACGCGTATGGTTCTTGCTTGGTACACCATGGAAAGACAGGAAACCCGGTAACGGAAACGGTCACACCGATAACACTTGGAGATGTTAAGATCCATTGAGACACATGCGACGGCACGTCTGGCGCACCGGTTGCCTATGGTTAGAAGTACGCCGCCGGCTGTATATCGAGAGGTATCCTTCTATCAACATCTTGAGGAGAGCCGACGGTTAGTATTCCTCCTCAGTGTAGCGAACAGGGCTTTGAACATCGAACATGTGAATGCGGCGTTTCCATGTGATGACATCATAGGTAGAGATTTTGGGTACAGTGGACTCTCGTCGCAGCAATATAAAACAGGTCGGCAACGAAAAGGACGTGTTTTTGCTGCGGTACCGTGTTTCGAAGGCTAAATTCTGTCTCGCATGGTGCTGAGAACCTGAAGCTGGAGCGCCGCTGGGCCAAGGGAGCCCGCGCCGGAACATACTCTTCGCACATGACCACTGTACATTGGGCACAAGAGTATGAATCTGTCTGATTGAATGTCAAACGCGTCATGGAAGCCCGGCTCGAATGATCCATAGAGGTGCTGCAGGCCGTCCACTCCATGCACAAGTCGAATATCACCTTGAAAGGTAAACCGTAATTTCCTGACTTTCCCCTGCGTTCGTCAATAAGTTGCAAAACGGGACAAAAAAGTACTAACCTGAGCATAATGATATGCGAGTCGTGTGCTCAACCTGATTGACTCGCGACCACTATGAAGGCCAGAGCTCTCAGTCCGCCCCAGATTTGACCCCTGGTTCTTGGCAATGACCACAGCTGACGAGGTTGCTCATCCTAGTACGCACACAACTCTTTCTGTTTACTTGTGCCAATCACCCCCATGCGTGGCTATGCTCAGTATAGTCTGGAAGGTGAACAAAGCTTGTGATTTCAGTGAAGGAAGACCCAGTGAGCGGTTGGGTGAAAGGCCGAAGAAGTTGGTTAAAGGGTCAAGCAAAGGGGAGCACGGTGATCATATCAGGCACAGCAACGAGGAGAGATCGGCCGACGCCACGCGAGTTCGATCAGAACCGTTTGAAGACATGAGGCCTGAGCTCGCTTCTTTTGTTTAATATGTCAACCCAGCTTGGCTTTAATTCGAGTTCTTTCTGACCTCCAACATCATCCAGCTCCCTCGTTGGGCTCAATGGCCTCCAGCGTGTCCTCGCAGAACTTGGAGAGCGTCTCAGATCAGTCAGGCCGTGGAAACTGGCCAGCATACGTCTCGACTGAGTTAGTTCATGCAAAACCTCCTTTCTTTGTACCCCTGGGTTGATCTTTCTTTCAGTAAGCTGGAGGCTGCTCTGACTCGGGCGTCGCAGAAGGCCATGCAATACGAGTACCAGATGAAGGAGTTGGAGGTGAGGCTTACTCCCCACCCTCTGCGTTATGAAGTTAAGCCTGACACTTCAGGTGAAGTTGTCTGAAAGCCTCAGTAACTTCCGGGCCATCGACAGTCTCATTCAGGAGTCTTACAACGGCATCCAAGCAAGTTTATGTGTGGTTATATCTTCTCTATCCTCGGTCTAATCTTTGGATCCTTTAGCGAAACACGAGACGAGCAGAACGCGCCTGTCAAACACAAGTACCACACATCAACGGCGAACTTGACGAATCCCTGAAGGTGCTGTCCGACCTCGCGGACACGTTGCCAACAATACAATCCCAGTTGGCTGAAGTCCGTGTGGTTTACGACTCGGGTCAGCAAAAGGTTAACCCACTTCTCTCCCCTGTTTTCCTTCAATGCTCATCCTGGAAAAGGCAAAAACACTGGTATCCGACCTACGTTGGCTCAACACCGAATTCTACGAGCGTTGGCGACGTATGATATTCTCCAAATCCAGCCCTGTGTCCTGGAGATGGAAGGCGTTCATGCGCGTCCTATTTGCCTTTTCGTTCATCATCGGGGCCTACCTCTTCTGGCTTCTGATCATGGGTGCATATCGCGCTCACCGACATAGGCTTGTGTGGGGAGAAAAGCTAATGTCTTGATCTTGCTGGATCTTTTCATAATTTACCACATTATTTCTTGTCACCCATGGACCTTGTCTTGCTTTCGTTCAGGAGAATCTAGAATAGTTGTAACATCCCACACCTGTAATTCGTGTTGTACACTATGAACGAATCTATAGTCGAATTATACGAAACATGTTTTATTGTCCAGACTACTGAACCTTCCTTGCAACGCAGGGGTCGCCGCGCGTATACTTCTGTGATATCACATCAACATTGGTTGACCCTATGTATATGTATTGAACTTTGAAGTCAAGCAAGGTCAATCCAAATGAAGTGATCGCACATTTCTGATCCTGCAGCGGCACCGTCATTCACTCCGACAACTTCACATATGGACGGTTTCGACGACCTCCTTGCACCCTCGCGCAGCGCTCTCGAGGATAATCCGTTCGCGGACCCGTTTGCAAAGCGCTCCAATTCTCCGGACCCATGGGCCTCACCATTCGCAGCCAACTCTGACCCAAATCCATACGCAACATCTACTAGCAACTACGAGCCAGTCAACTTTGAAGAGGTCACTCCAGCTCAAGAGTCCCCCAAGTCCCCCTTGGAGACTACAGAGAAAGAAAAGCATGAGGAGGAGCCAACACCATCGCATTCTCAGTCACCCGGATTCAGGGAAAGCGTCCCAACATTCTCTGAAACTGCTACCATTAGACCGACAGAACCCGAAGACATACAACCACTCGTGCTACCTCCTGAAGAGCCCAGGCAACCTTCAACCCCCATTTCGAACCACACTTCTCCAAAACCGTCTTCACCTGTACCACATGTTCAAGAACTACCTCGACCAAGTTCGGACACAATCACACCCACGGAATCATCATCGTCCTCCAAGTCCTCAAATGATTTCGTGTCACCGTTGGATCGTGTAGAGCCCACGGGAATTGATCAGTCCATGGCCGGTCTGTCAATTGGTGCTGATGCACTCGGCGGGGGATGGCAGAGTGAACAGACTGCATGGGGCGGAGCACCCGTAACACCTTCAGCATCTGCACTTGCTCAAGCGGATGATGATAGTGACGATGACAAGCCTATAGGACAGACGCTGAAGCATGCAGAAAACAGGCTCGTCAGTAGTCATTCCCATTACAGTCGCGTGCTTGAACTGACGCGACCGTGTTCCCTCACGTTAGAGCTCGGATGTGCCACCTCTGAAGCGCAATGACTCTGGGCTTCAGCCTGTCTTCGTTATTAGCGTCGACGACCCTCAGAAAGTCGGCGACCCAATCCGTGGCTATACCATGTACACCGTTCATACGCGAGTGAGTGGCGCACATGAGCTCTTCCCTGCATCTGGCTCATACGTTCTTGCAGACAACGTCTCCATTGTTTCAGAAGTCTGCCTTTTCAGTTCTACGTCGCTACTCCGATTTCTTATGGCTCTACGAAACTCTATCGGTGAACAATCCTGGTGTCGTGGTCCCTCCAGTTCCAGAGAAAAACCCGTTCGGCCGATTCGAAGACCATTTTGTCCGCCAGCGCAGGTTTGCGCTGGAAAAATGCATACAGAAAATTGCCAATCATCCTGTATTAGGAAAGGATGCAGATCTCAGGCTGTTTTTAGAAAGCGATACGTTTTCGCTTGATGTCAGTATTCTTAACATCGACGTCATGGAAATCTTGGCTTTAACTATCCGTATAGATCAAACATAGGAAAGCTGAGCTTGCGTACGAGCGAGGAGGTGTCCTGGCCTCGATTGGGCAAAGTATTGCTGGACCGCGTTTCCACGAAACGGATGAGGTGAGTTGAACCATAATATCCGGTTATGACTGCTTGTTTACATTTATTCCTAGTGGTTCGACAGACAGAAGGCTTATCTCGACAGCCTTGAATCACAACTGCGAGGCTTGGTCAAAGCCATCGAGGCTGTTGCACGGCAACGCTCTGGTAAGTTCTGACTCTTGTTTTTCGTGTTCTGCAGGCAGGCTAATCTACTGATCGTCGTAGAACTTGCGGTTTCAACGGGGGAGTTTGCACAAACAGTCACCGATCTATCTGCGTCTGATCTGGGCACCCAACTTTCACAATCGCTGGCGGGCCTGGCGGATGTTGAGAGGAAGGCGCAGGACATCCAGGCTGCTCAGTCTGAACAGGATATGGTGACTTTGATGGGCACCGGTACGTTATCATGCCCCTATCGTCCTTACCTTACCGTCATCGCTGACTCCATTGGTTGCATCTACTTTTAGTTGACGAATACGCACGGCTTATCAATTCCGTCCGTGTGAGTGCAAACACATTCATTACTTCAATTGCGGTCCACTGACCTCACTATCCCCAGCTTGCGTTCAGTTCTCGCATTCGTACCTATCACGCGTGGAAGACTTCAGAAAATGACCTACTGCGCATCAAACAGACGCACGAGAAGAACCGGGCACAGGGGCGAATACCTTCGGAGCGGTTGGGCTATTCACTCAGTCAGATTGCAGAGGCGAGTAACCGTTCTGCCATGTGATACCAACCTGTATGGTAAGCTAACGTGAATTCAGGCAGAGCGACGAGCGCTGGACGCTAAGCATGAATACGATCACGTCTCAAAGCTGATCAAGAGTGAAGTTGCGCGGTTTGAGCAGGAACGTATTGAGGATTTCAAAGATTCTCTGCATGCGTTCTTGGAGGGTATGATTTCCAAACAGAAAGAGGTACGCATAACTAACTCCTATCGAGTATGGCCCTCTAATGTCCGTCCTTTCTCCAGCTTATCGCTGCATGGGAAACTTACCAGCAGATGCTTTTGAGACGAGTGGGAGGTGGTGGGAGTTTACCAAATAATAGAGTCGCTGTTTAGCGATTTATGCTGAGACTATCTACCAATCATCATGTATCACTCTTCTTTCTGGTCGTGAAATTCATGGAATGCAAGGATTTATTGTGATTGAGTATACATGAAATGTGGAGCCGATCTGTATGTGTAGAAATGTGGGTCCTCGACCTTGAAAAAAAAGGTCGTTTCCGTCCCTCCCTTGCCAACTCTACTCCCAATATCTTGGTACTTTGTTGTTGTCTGGTTCCCCACCGATTTCCAGAAAATCTGAGGGCCGGTCTCGTTTGAGGTTCCTACGCCGGTTGTTGACGGGTAGTCGTTGGTATGCTGAATCTTGCCCCGCAGGCTGCTGGTTTGAGAACTGGTTGTTAGCCCACTGTGCCTGTTGGTAACCCTGCATCGCGTATCCCATTCCGCCCGCATTCTGTACCTGCTGCTGTTGTTGCTGGAAGCTGGAAGCTGCTGCTAGGGCCGCCGCAACAGTTTGTGCTTGCTGTAGTTGCATTTGCAGCTGTTGATGTTGCATTTGAGTCGCTTGCCGGACTTGATTGGGAAGAGACGAGTTTTGCAGCATAAGGGAGATTTGCGATATTTGTGCTTGGAGTTGAGGGATGCTGTCGACGACCATTTGGGACATGTCCATGTTCATGCCGCCTGGCTGCTGGTCAGAATAGAAGTCTTGTTGCTCTTGTGTTGTCTGTGCGTTGGCCTGTTGACTTTGGTCAATAGTGTTCACGGGCATGAAAGAAAACCTATGTACTTCGCTGGTAGCCCTTGAGGCGCCATCTTTCGCGAGTTCCTCTTCGCCTTCCTTCTTGCTGTCCTCGATTGCCTTTTCAATATAATCCGTGACTTTGGTGCGGGTCGGCTTATCCACAACGAGTTTATCTAGTGACGCAACTTTCTTCGCACAGTTCGGACAAATGAAGTCTCGTTCTAGAAGATGTGTCTGGATGCAATCCTCGCAATATAGCGTACCACAACACGGAGTTTTGACAGCGTCTCGGAACAGTTTATGGTCAATTGGACATGCTAGCGATGCATCCATGGGTGCCCGTTCACGGACATCAGCAGCCGACAATGCCTTGACACGCGATACCTGCTTTTGCCACGACGCTCTACGAGGGACAAAGGCAACATAAGAACTTGCAGAAAGAACAACGAGGAAGTAACGTACGCATCGGGTTGAGCTACGACATAACCGCCCTCTGGAGTCACCATGACTCCTTGTCCGAGTTCACCGTTGTTGGGATTTGTCACTGCTTTGAGCATGCTTCGCGGAATACCTGTCGTCCGCTTGATACGAGGTCTATTGTCGAATTCTCGGTCATTGTTGGTTGGACAGTCCTGTATCCAGTGGCCTTGGCAAGAAGTAAGACACAGCTAAAGAATCCTCATAAATGGGGCGAACCTTTCTGGCCACACCGGTAGCATACGTAACTAGGAGGAAGAGGTCGGTCGATCTGAGGTTGTGCGATATGAGGTGTATGTGGCTTTCCACCACGTGAAAATCCGGTGCCGCGAGGATTGGTGTATATGCGCTGTGCACTGCGCGAATACAAGACATAGAGAGGGGAAAAACGGACGATGTTCATTAGAAATTGTTCTACTACGCTGACAAAAGCCCGTGTGGGGCAACACCAACTGTGACATCTTTTCCTGGGTTTCCTCCCAGTTTGCGGTTTGAGCTTCAAACATGGCAGCCAAGGCGGCCTTTTCGTCATCATTGGTAACAACGGACTTGATGGACGTGTTTGGACCAGACTGGGGTGGGGTGAAAACTGGCGGGCGGACAGTCGTAGGACGACTCACTTGAGATTTGACTGTTGGTAATGGCTCTTCTTTGCCATCGAAGCGTTTAGACATGGCACCTTTGTGCCAAGTTGAGCCATTAGATGGTGCGCCTGGTTTGTTCAGAGGGTCGGAGATAGGGACAGCACCGGTAGTTCCGGCAAGGTACATGGACGCCTTTCCCTTGCCAGGTCGCGCAGAGGGGAGACGCTTCACAATAACGGACGAAGAACGGGGAATGACTTGTGAGTCATCCTTGAACTCTGTAGGCCTATGAGTGCCACTGTCACCAATAAAGGGGAGCCACTAACCTTGTTTCGAGGTTGCATCTAGTATGACAAGGTCAAAGTCATTTGCCTTACCCATGTTATTGGCTAAGATGATATCGCGTTTGAGGTCGAACACCGAAATACCAGTGCCGTCGAATGTCACTCGAGACTCGTCCCTGCGAGAGCTGAACTTGTAAAAAACAGAAGATGCCATATGTATCAATCAATTGACAGAGACAACGCTATATAAGATAAGAAACCAGAGAAAATGGCGAGAGAGTTGGCGGGGAGCAAGTAAACGGTGGTGGAGGTTGTGGAATGAGGTCAAGACGAATCACAAGTGTGGAGGGCGAAGTTTGACTGGAAGAAACTGCGATTTTCGCACGCCGTTCCGTTGTCCGGTTCTCACGGCTCCATCATGCCGATTTCTCCATTCGCCGCTTATATAAACCACTATATTAAGAGTGGTTCGACCCAATTTTTTGGCAGACCGCTTATTCACAAATGGTCGCCAGCAGTAACGGTGGCGAGGGGCTGCGCCAGAGAGCAAATGCAACAGGCAAGCCAGCCAAGGTCGTTATCACTGAAAAAGGCCGCGAAATCGATTCCCGGTTGGACAAGCACGAGACGTATGTTCGAATCTCCTCTTGAGACGCGTCGAATTGACGTGTTTTGCCAGCTATGAGTTTGGTGGGCCCTTGGGCTGCATCGGTATCATGACCTTCTTCCCGGTCCTCATGTACTATCTTTGGATTTGCCTCTGGTTCTATGATGGCAAGCTGGTACACCCTACATCACAAGCTGACATCAAGCCTTTCCTTGGGCGTATGTGGGCTCACATCGCAAAGGTGAGCTGAAGAATAATAGAACTCGATGTCGAATCCTTATTTTCTCATTCCAGGATGCTAGCCCCAACCTCTACGCCTGGAAAGTCTACTCTGGCAACGTCGCGTTCCAGCTCTTCCTTGCCCAAGTTTTGCCCGGATACCAGCAGGAGGGTCTCCCCGTCCCGTCGCTCAACTACAAGACCCTCATGTACAACTGCAACGCGCTTAACTCTCTCTATGTGACTCTTGTCACCGCTGCCGGACTTCATTGGTCAGGTCTCTTCCGCCTGACCGAAATCATCGACAACTACGGCCATCTCATGTCCGTAGCCATGATTTACGGCTTCTCGGTCGCTCTTGGAACCTACTTGTACGCTGTTCTCACCAACACCCAGATTCGTACCTCGGGCAATTTCTTCTACGATTACTTCATGGGCGCCTGCCTCAACCCCCGTATTGGAAGCATTGACCTCAAGATGTGGGGTGAAGTTCGTATTCCTTGGGTCATTGTGTTCTTCCTTGCTGTGTCCGGTGGTTGCAAGCAGTACGAGGAATACGGCTACGTTACGCCGGTATGTATTACGCTCATGTTCCTCTACCATTTACTGACGCATCCGCGTAGAACATGGCTTTCATGATTCTGGCTACTGGCCTTTACCTTAACGCTTGGTTTGTGCCAGTTTCATTTTGTGTTGCGTATTTGCTGATATGACATCCACAGCGGCAAGGGTGAGGAGTGCATTCCCCAGACCTGGGACATGTATCACGAGAAGTAAGCCGAATTCTTTTCAGTGAATTCTTTTGCTCATTTATTTGCAGGTGGGGTTTCCTCGTCATCTTCTGGAATCTTGCTGGCGTGCCTTTCGTAAGTTTATGTTATGTGCCTTCT
Source organism: Tephrocybe rancida (assembly GCA_018858115.1). NCBI lineage: Eukaryota > Fungi > Basidiomycota > Agaricomycetes > Agaricales > Lyophyllaceae > Tephrocybe > Tephrocybe rancida. The sequence goes on from JABCKT010000010.1 coordinate 87,946, forward strand.
GCCTATTCTGCCCACTAATCCCCTCTCACAGTCCTACGTATACTCCGTTGTCTACATGGCCTCGCACGATCCCGAAACCTACCGCTTCTCGACGCTGACCTACGTTATCATGTATTCAACTTTGCTCACGGCTTACTACGTGTTAGTGACAACCTTCTCCTGTGCAACTTTAATTGACAGTCTCCTCCAGTTGGGACACTTCTATGTCGCAGAAGAGCAGGTTCAAGATGCAGTCCCAAGGCATCACTGAATTCCGCAAGACCTTCCCCCAGTTGCCAGGATGCATCGTTGAAAACCCTACTTACATTGAAACCGCTCATGGGTATGTATTACGGATTGCTTATCATCTGGTCTAACTGTCTTTTGTCTTGCAGCAACCGCCTTCTGACCAGCGGCTGGTGGGCGTGGTCTCGCAAGCCCGTAAGTCGTGTGTCCCTCTGCACAAATATTATGCTGATTTCCACGCCATAGAACTACGTCGCCGACTGGACCATGAGTTTGATGTGGGGTGCTATCGTCGGCACTTCCTCCGTCATCCCGTACTTCTACTCTGTCTTCTTCATCGTCGTCCTCATTCACCGTTGTAGCCGTGACTTTGAGCGGTACGTATTTTTTTCATAAAATGCTTGAACATTCTCTGATGTTGTGCTCAGGTGCTCCGTTAAGTATGGAAAAGACTGGGATCGCTACTGCTCCGTCGTCAAGTGGAAGTTCATCCCATATGTTTACTAATACTAAAGGGCCACGGACATTTGGACCTGTATAGACAACTATATATACCAGGAATTATTGTCATCGGACCATAATCTGAACATCTCTTCAAGTTACGATGCTTGTAACCACTATGTAGTGACTCGTGAGCGAGTTTAATCTTTAATACTACCTACTGTTTGCCTTCCCTTTGCGTACCACTTTCATAGTATGTCTTGGTGGTATGTGATTGAGCCAAGAGCTGGGTCCGCGAAAGATTGGAGTTTCTTGTAGACACCGATGATGGCAGCCTGCAGCCACCACTTGCTAAACTTTTCGAGCAAAAGAAGCCATGAATAATCGAAATCTACGCTACTGATCTCAGTTCGTCGGCATCTTCAAGCACGTAGTGCGCAGCCCATCTCCACTCCATTTCGCGACTTCGAGCAGAAGGTTTCGCTTGTTCTCTGCAGCGGTCGCTGAACGGAGTTCATACAAGGTCGCTAAAGGCGGAACACTGAGTATGATTTCGGCTGTGGCGCAATGAGCGACTCACAGAGATTGAACAAATAGGGTTCTGCTACTACGACACTCGAAGGAGAAGCCTTAAGAGCTGTTTCCAGGACATCTATTCCCTTCTCATTGGTGTGTCAATTGTCAAGGACATGTTCGGAGAAGTACGTTGCTCACCTCCCGGAGTTTTCCTTGACCTAGAAGGGAGACAGAGAGATTGTTGACAGCCTAGTAAAGGTGAGCGGAGAGAATCGACATGTAATCGACAATACTAACCACAAAGTTGGTGGCATCTCTGGCAATACTCTCTTCGAAGAGACGGCTTGCGCTAGCCCAGTCCCCTTCTGCACAGGCAAGTAGGCCAGCGTTCATGTCCTTCAGGTCTTGTCCTGCGGTGGTATCAGCGGAGACGATCTCAAAATGCTTCGCGGCTGTTTTGATCTCGCCGCTTTGAAGGTACACGCGGCCGATGGAGGAGCGCAATGCGGCCGTAGATGTCTCTCCTTGTTCGCTAAGTGGCTCGAGCAATTTGGTGGCTGCCCTGTAGTCCTATCGAACAGCATAAGAGTCTGATTGATGAAGGACGGGCGGGGAGATGAACCTTCATTTCCACGAGCTGGGATGCGATGATCAGACACACGCGGGCACCACGTTCCTTCCACATCGACACGGTGACAGGGTTTGCCTTCTCCTGCCGCGCTTTCAAACGGCACTTACGGAGAAGGGCGTTGAGGGCGTCGAGGTGGCCCATGTGGTCGCCTGCCCAATACTTGACGCGCGCGTGCATGACTTCGAGCTCAAAGGGCAGGATACGGGAAAAGACCCATTCACGCGCATCGAGTGGCTCGATGGCGTTAAGGACAACGAATAGATTGGTGCATTCGGCAGAGGTCTGGTTGAACAGGCGGAGGCGGGCCAGACAGGCCAGGCGCAGGTACCAAAGCTGAAACAGGAACGATGTTCATGTCATTGTCAGATTCACATACATAACAATAGATGGAGCGGGCTTACGCCCAGAATGAGGGTCAGGTCTTCTGGGTTGGCTGTGACCAGTCGGTCATGGGCCATTCTGGCCAAAGCCCGCCAGCTGTTCGTCATCTGCAACAATACGATATCACTAACTAGCCCGAGAAGTACACAATTTCTCAAACTCACGACGAGAGTGTGGAAATCGTTTCGCTGCCAATCGCCAGTGACATCGCGGGCGGGGCGTTTCTCAGGAGGATAGATATATTTCGTGAGGAGTATAGTCAAAGGATCGGTCTAGTACAGTTATAGTATAAAGATTTGGATAACCACCAAGTCAATTGGGTCGAAAATGAGCGGCGTACATTTGGTATAGGAAGGAACATGGTAGGCAAAAGGAGACCCGGAAGATACAGGTCGGGAGCCTCTTCTTCATCAGTTTCGCTGTCGGTTGGAGGAGGAGGCACATCTTTGTTGAGGTTGGGAGAAGGAAGGTCGGTGGCGTGCGTCGTAGGAGGTTTAGGAGTGGTAGAAGCTGGCAGCGTGAGGGAAACCTCGCTGGGAGTAAGCGTCGCATTCGACTGGCCCGTAGGCACAGCGTCATCTGCATCCCCCTCTTCTTCCGCTTCCTCCTCTTCCGAGGAAGAACCGTCGTCGATTAGGAAGGGATCTAGGGCTTCAGGCTCGATGTCAACGGCTGGAAAGCTCGAAAACGTCGGCGTCTCCTCTGAAAGAGCCGTTTCGCTAGAAGTGACCGGCTCAGCTGGCACGGCCTCCTCAGCAAAATCGTCAAGGACAGATTCTGGCACTGCTGATTCCCTAAGATCCCCTGTGCTTGCAGACGCGATGTGCTCCTCCTGTATCGGGGTGGTTCCGTCCATGGATAAAGTTGTCGCCTCTGACAGTGATGATTGTTGGTATTCCGATTCGGCAAATGACTCCTGGGAATCGGTGCGTCGGATAAACTTCTTCCTTGATAGGAAACTGGACCTGCTGTACACTGTTCGGGAAGACGCTGGAGGAGAAACGGGAGCACTGGAACGGCGGGGGCGCTCGATGATGGGGGTATGGAAGAGAGGGGTGGTGGATATAGACGTGATGATGGGGAAGGCTTCTTGCAACACGCCTCGATGTTCGTGCACGTGACCTATCGATGATATACGGTGCAGTTGGTGCTTGAGCTTTTTGCCCAGCTTCCCAGGCAGCTGCTTTATCTTCTTCCCGGGCGAGGGTTTAGGAGATTCGGTGGGTAGAGACATTGTTGTGGGTGCAGCTGAGGGGAATGTCTAAGGCCTCCCTCCTTTTATATGTCGGATGCCCGCTCAAGCCGCAAGGGGTATCCCCACTCTTGGGCCAGGTTGGGCCGGGTTCTGGAAAGTAAATGCCCTGAAATGCATTGATTGTGACCTTTTACGTGCGGTATGGAAGGTTCCTCGATCTCTCAAATTAAATATTAGGGAGCCGGTGTTGAAACTGTTATCGAGCCGAGCCGAACAACTGTCGTCTTTGGGTGTCTCCACTGACCAAGTGACCTCGTGTATACAGTGCAGCCTGTCGCAAGATTAACAGCATGCTATTATTGTATACAATGTCATATCAAAGTGGCAGACAGAAGGTCATGATGGTGCTGTAAACAGCATAAACTTAGCATAGCGTACATCTCCGGCACTCCTTTCGTCCGGGGCCGATCACACGACAACCCCGCACTTCACTACATCTATTCATAACCGAAAATCGCGCGAGCAACGTTTCATGTTCCGGCTTGACGGGAAAGAATGTAGTCGCTGAGATCCTGCCAACCTTGTTGTTCCCATGTCAATAACGAAGGACGCAAAACAAAACCGGCTACATACCTCCTCCGATTCGACACATCACTTTTTTCGTCGACGTCGTATCACCCGACACCTTTCCTAGTCGTGTCAAGGTTGTCAAACGACATGTAAGCTCTTTTCGGCTTAGGGTATTCGAAAAGGCGTATCTTGCTTTGATTTCCTCGCCCTGCTTTGGTATCGTCTTAAGAGGCGGGTCCAAGCGCTCGATCAACAAGCTGTGCATTGTGGAGTTTGCGATCGCGGCCACCTCAGCATCAAGCGGATCGTTGGGGTTGCCTGGTATATATTCATGCATGGTAAGATGGTCCATGTTCGGGGTATAAGCGCCAGCGCGCGATCCAGGCCGGGAAGGTGTCCGGCTTGTTGTGCTGTCCTTGAAACTCGATGGCGGGAGCTTCGTCGCTACAGGACGCGCCGCCGATCGCCCGATCGTGCCGGGTAACAAAGAAATTCGCTGTACATTAGCCCGAAGAGTGTGCTCGGGTGTCTGTGCGCGAGCCGCCGACCCTCGGAATGACATTGATGAGGACGGTCGTGACGGGGTCGACAGCTGTAGACTGGGGACAGGAATCATGGAACGACTCGGAGGACGTGGTGGGTGCCCAAAACCGGAAGATGTTACACTCATTGTTGGCGACAAAGCACGCCGTAGATTGGGACTATCGTCGTCTTCGCTGTAGTCCGATCGACTTGGGGTAGTCTGGAGATGCTTTGAAGGTCCAGGAATATGACTGGGGGTCTTTGGGCGCGAACGAGGAGTTGTGGCGAGCCCAGGCGTGACCCCACGGGGAGGTCCAGCGGGAGTCTGTGCGCGAGAAGGAGGTCGGAAGACTGGGAAGCGGGTTGGCTGAGAAGACTGTGTTGTGGACGTGGAGGTTACGGGTGACCATGGGCGAGATGATGCCATCGATGCACGAGAAAGGCTTCGTCGGTATGACGCGCCAAGTGGTGGAACAGGAGGGATATCACCATAGTTGGAGTACGATCCAGCAGCTGAAGGTGGCCGCTTAGGTGGTGTCCCTTTGGCCGTCACTTCTGACTCAACCTTGGTAGAACTGTTCCATTTCTGCTTACTGTTGGGCGTCATACGGGATTTGATTGTGCTATTGTCCACCTTAAGAGATCGAGGGGATGAATCTGGAGTAAGGCTCTGGCTGTATTTGTGACCTGGTCTTTCTGGCGTAATGGGTGTCGGGGGTTGGCTTCCACGCATAGAAGAGAACAATGAAGTCTTCTGACGTCGCACCGTTGGAGCAGGTTCAGAGGTAGGAGTGCGAGTTCCATTGTTCTTATTGACCGAGAGGGGTGTAACAGGCGGGCCTCGACTCGACCCTGTGATTTTTCGTGCAAACTTACGGAACGGAGAGATGGACCTCGACAGCGTACTCGCAGAGCTTGGTGCGCGGGAACCACTCGGGGGTGTCGCGAGATAACCATTCTTTGTTGACATATTGCCAGACGTGCTTGAGCCAACTTCACTGGGCGTCGCCTCTCCGGTCAAAAGGATTTGTCGTACGTTCTCCATGTCCACGTCTGTCCTGGAAATTCTTTCTCGCAAATTTTTCCAACGCTGAGCGGATTCGGCATGTCTCCGAAGAGTTTCTCCGTTCTTGGTTACCCGGTCGCGCACGCCTTTGTCGATGATTGACAAAACCTTTGACGTTGCTGGCATGTAATGCCTGTGGATACGTTGACACCAACACCCGACCATGAACTGTATGACGTACTTTTTCTTTGCCTCAAAAGAGTCCAGCAATGAGGCGCATACTTCCAAAGTCAAAGATTGCTGCTTATCATTACGTTGGCTCGCTGACAGCGAAGTTTGTGACTGGCGTGGGTCATCCCCGCCGCGTCGATGGACTTGCCATATGAAATCCTGGGCGGTAATGAAGTCAAAAGAAAGTTTGCAACATGGGTGTGACGACTTACCTGGCAACGATTCACGGCTTTCTCCAAGCTGGACATCATTCCATCTGCCTGGTCTGTCACCGTCCTGAACACCGTCAACCATTTGTCCTCCTTGAGCTCTTCTCGGAGAACGTCGCTCTCATTCCGCACGGTTTCCCACTCTGCCTGTAAAGTCGCGTGCTTCCTGATAATTAAGGCGTTGTCGTTCAGGTCACCGTTGTTCTGAAAAGTAGGCGTCGATGCAATTTGGAGGAGTGGGTCGAGAGAGTCGTTGATGGATTTCATGCCCTTCTCGACGCTTTCCAACTTTTCATTCAGGTTGATCAGGGACTGGTCGATGACATTGGTGGTACTTGTGGTGTCGGTGGATGAATGGGATTTGTGTCTTAATTCCTGTATCTCTGTATGTTACATTAGCTATATCTACATTGAACCAACGGTTCTTCGCACCGAAAATACGCGTTTGAATATCCGATATTGAGTAAGAGAGTTCAGTTATGTGCGTTGAAACTGCCAGTAGACGTAGGTCTCTGTAACACTGTCGATTAATCTGCAGCTCTGGTCGAAAGCGAGGACGCGACGCACTCTTGACTTCGTTGCTTCCCAAGTTTCTTCACCAAGGAGCGTGTAACTGTAACGTTTTCTGCGTCACGTTATTAGCCGATACGACGCTTGAATGCTACTGCAGCCACACCTGCATCCTCTTGATCTGAAGAGAGCTTGTACGAGGAAGCGGAGCTCGCGCTCAAGCTCGACGGTGAAGGTGGGAGAGTCGGATCTGCCTTGGACGAGGAGCTTCCAGAGGGGGAGCTTCCAGAGACCATGGGAGAAGGAAAGGAAGAAGAAAGAAATGAAGAAGACTGCTCTTGGAGGAACCGCCGAAGTCACTGCCACTGGCCGAAAACGTCACAAGAGCAGGGTATGAGGCAGCGAGCGTACGACGCCGACGGTTCCTCGGACGAATCTGAACTGGGATTGCGCCCTGTGCGCGGCTGCAGTGAAATTACACCAGTCCAAGGCAGATGAAGGTTTGGGTTGTGAAGGTTGAGTCGGACTTTGATCGTGATGATTTGTGATAGCCTGATGACGGTCATGCTGTAACCTGTTCATTGTCAACAAACAAGTTCATAGTATTATACAAGTGCCTCGACCAACAAGATAGCAAGATAGCGTGTTACATTTGTCTAATTTGCCTCCGTGAAGAGTTCATTCAATTATCAACATCCATAGCTTCGGGATACGCCAGCTCATTATTACCATCAACACCCTCCATAGCATCCCCAGCGTCCTCCCTGATCAGCTTTTGTTTGTGTCGTTCTAGGTCGCGCATCGATAGCTTATCCGCATCCTCGACCATCTTCATTCGCGAGGCTTTATAATGTATCGGGTCCACTGAGTTGTGGAAACCCGCAGACAAGCCCTCCAGAGCCCAGAGGTTGTTGTGTTCTAGGAGTCCAGTGGTGCTCGACATCGCCGTTTTGACGGACTGCTCCAGTAATGGATGAGATAAGATCTTAGGGTAATATCGTCCGCTGATGAAGCTCAGGGAAACAACGGCCTCGTGCCCTTCAGAGAGGATCGGTCGGAAAGAGTAGCCCGATGGAGCTTCGGGCAATAGATAATGTGGGGGGCGTGGTGGATATGATTGCTGGGAGGTTGGTGGCATGAGGTTGGGTGATGGCTGTTGTGGCTCTGCGACGACAGGCGGGGCGGGCTCTGCATTTGGATGAGGGAGAATATGTGGGTTGAGAGGTGATGGGCCGGGCACGAAGATAATAGGGGCAGTGTTTTCCTTGCCGTCTCCCGAGGTGGCATTTGTAGCGGAATCTTCCTCCCAATCAACATCAGCCAGCTCGTACAGCATGCCACTTGCTCGGCATTCCTTTCTTGTTGAGTGTCCATCGCTTTGCGGAATATCGACAACGAACAACCCATCTAACCTCATGAACACTCCCCGCGAACCTGCTCCAACCTCATTCATGTCTCTGCCGCTGACCTCCCAAAGAGCTCGTGCTGACTTGCCTGGCCCTGACGGTGGGAGAACATTTTCCGCTCCAAGAGGGGCAATACATCGGCGGGGCACCTTCAAACGCACGAATTCATCAGTCCATATGCGCTCTGCACCCCACCAGAGACCTTGGAATCGCATCTGGGTTTGTAGTGGTAGAGGTTGAGATGCCATTTTTCCAAGAATGCGCGAGGAAAGGCGCTGTGTATCTTGAGTAGACATGTTTGGAGCTGGTCCAGAGACGTTTGGGTAAACAGCATTAAGGTAGTAGTCACCATTCGGTTTATGGCTACTCTGTATCGAAGACGGGCCACTCGAGATGGAGGGCATGGCTCCTGCGTTATGTTGGCCTGCTGAATCACTGGCAACCGATAAAGACGTCGCGAGCGGAGCGGATTTCGGGCGTGAGGGAGTGGAAGCAGGAGCCGGGGGTACATCTGGACTAATGTGATAATCAAAAGCCCACTCGTCGGTGAGGCACCAATAGCCAGAGAGATTGGATCCGATTTGGACCGCCATCGCATAGGGGGCGACTGCATCCTCAAAACGCGCGGGGCCTTCCTTGGGGCATGGATTGAAGTTCGCCATACCGGCTCGCTCGAAATTGAGACGTTCGTATGGGAACGCCCTGAGCGCGTTTATGAGAGCGTCTGTCGGAACATGGGCCTGGTAGGGTAGCACTTGATTATCAGAAACGAGGAACGTGTGGTTTACAGCGAGAAGCTGCATTCGGTATTCCGTGGATTGGGAAATACCCCATGGCACCTCGTCATCGGTTTCGTTAACCAACGCGTCCGGTGCCCGCCCGTTTTCCATCGGCGGATGTGTATCAGCTAACGTCTCTCGTGGGACTGCTCCTGTCTTGAGCTTCACCTCGTCAACAAGGCCAGGCCAAAAGTGGATAGCGGTATCATCTGGGCCCTGTATTGGGTGGCTCAAAGCGCACCATAATAGTTCACCTGTCCTGAACCATCGCTTCAGCTTCATCGTTGTCCTCGAAGACACGGCTCTGAGATCTGCATTGCGCTCGACGACCATACTAGCCTTCTTGTGAACATTCGGGGACTTCAAGGTCGCGGGGATAGGTGCCTTTTGTACGGATGCAAAGACCTTGTCGTGGGCGCGCTTCACCGCCGTCTCCCGCATACTCTTGGGCCGCCCAGGCCTGGAGCGCGAAGGTGCAGGTGAACTTTGACTGACCTGCATGATACCAGGTGCATGCGATGCAGTCACTTCTCTCTGCGGCAACTTCTGGCAGTACTTGCACAGACACTGCGAGGTATCCATGCTAGCATTTTGATAGAGCCATATTGCGTGGGGAATGAACTCGTTGATAGAACGATATCGTCGGTTGGCACTACCTATCAAGGTATGAGAGACCTATCCCGTTGAAGACAATGCAAGAGCATTACCAAAGAGATATAAGTCGTGCCGTGGATTGTTTTCGGGTCCTTTGTGATGGTCGAAGAAGGCGTATTGTGCCGGCCAGCTCCTCAGAACGTAGGAAGTGCTCGCTGAATGAGACGCGTTTATAATAGAAGGCAAAAGGGTTAGACCTAAGCTGACCTGGCATGCCAGATGCCGCTGCTATTCCTTGTGCGACACCTAGCCTCCACCGCATTGCTTGGGGATGTTCGAGAGTCAAGGGCTGCATGAAATTGACCTCCCCAGAGCTATCGACGTTTCGTGTGGTATTCGGGGGCCATCTCGAAGAATTGCCGTCGGACCTTACGAAGTCAATAAAGTGGGGATCTTTTGGCATCCCTACTGCCTTCTCAGACACCCTCCGTGCGGACATCTTGGGCAGCCAGCTAGTGTGATAGAAATCTTGGTGGTGGCGGACAAGCCTGTGCCAAACTCTCCGTGGTGCAGGAAGGCTTCGTTTTCTAACAATGCCAAAGTCAGAAATTTCCTATATATATAAAGCTGCTTCAGAAGCGATCTTCAACTCGGTATACCCACCAGCAACTTTCATTCCCCAATGCAATCATCTATTAATCGGATCCATTTCGTATAAGTTCCTTTCTATTTATTCGCCGTGACAATATCTACGTCTTGCGCTCGCTTTCCCAGGCGCATGAACGTTAAACTACGCGGCCAGAATGATCTTCGTCCTCGCAGATCGCCTACCTTCATATTTTCCGGGATGGCGTTTTGAAGAGGTCGTATATTTGTACTGTAGTTTATTACTTCGTTTGTATATAGCACAATGTAGACTCTTGTTTCTTTATACAACGTGAGTAGTGGACAAGGGTCTAATCCGAGTGATTACATACGATGACGGAATCATCATCGGGACTCTGCAACTTTCATCAACTACCTCTCATACCAAACTTCTACCTGCCGGGCGGGCGTGCCCCCAATATATCGTGATACCTCTTCAACCTCAGTGCTCAGCCATGACCCAATCCACATTGGCCCCTCCGGCGGCAGTGCCTCTATCAAATCGCACAAATAGCGGCGGTTTCAAAACGTCCAGAGGCACTCTTTACGTGTCAAAACCTTACCGTTCAAAGTCCACCAAGAAACTACGCGCCTTGATCACTTTCGCGCCCCGAAAGTCTCATTTCGACATAACGAATGAGACGTCTGGGACAAACGAGTTTCGAGTACGTTGCCACCGCCTTTATATTTCAAAGCTTCACTCATGCCCTCCACAGGGCTTCTTCTCGTTGTTCTGGATATCCATATTCATCTTCACAGTGCGTGTCTATGTGCGCGGCATTGAGGCGACTGGGCGCCCTCTCAATCTTGCATTTGCGACCATGTTTTCACAAGACTTGGTGATGCTCGCCGTCAGCGACGCGGTCTTGGTCCTGACCACAAGTCTATGTGTTCCTTTTGCACTCGCGCTCAAGAAGCGGTGGATCACATATTATTGGACGGGCCTGGTTATCCAACACGTCTTCCAGACCTCGATCCTATGCGCAGCGATCACTTGGACATTCAATCGGTAAGCCGACGTGCAGTCATTCGCTTTGATTGGGCCAATGTTATCTGTTAGGAAATGGCCATGGGTCCAATCTGGTTTCCTGACTTTGCACTCACTTGTGAGTCGCTTGTTTGCATATTCACGTCACGGTGGTGTTGAAGACATCCTTAGGTCATGATCATGAAGATGCACTCCTACATGACAGTCAATGGCCAGCTTCAACGTGCAACAATGCAGAGTGAGAGTGTGCTTGAACAACTTCATCAGGCTACAGAGGAGGCCGGAGGCTGGGAAGCTGCCATGAGGGATGCGAAGATCCATCGTTTAGAACTAGAGGCTTCGGCGAGCATTGACACTGGGTCGCTAGGGAATACGCCAAGTGCAACTCCGGGGACTCCAGATGCTCCCGAGGGCGCGACAACATCATACACGGATGCGGCTACTGCGACTGCTCTTCGGCGACGCCTTGCGAAAGTATCACAAGCCACCGATGGCAATATCTCTGTTGCGAATATTTCCACAGAGAAGGAGGGCGACACTCAAACGACTCCATTCGAACCTCATGCGCTTGTTGACCATCCAGACGAAAGGATCGCAGCTTTGGCAAACGAATACTCTGAACTACAAAGCGAGCTAACGAGCTCTGGGCCGATCTTTGTGACATGGCCAAACAATATCAGTCTCAAGAACTTTACTCTATACCAGCTTTTCCCAAGTCTTGTATACGAACTTGAATATCCGAGAACTGACAGGTAAGAGTTGAAAGCTATATGAACTAAGGATGTCAATTGAAAGCGTTACCAGGATCCGGCCAATCTATGTGTTTGAGAAGACGGTGCGTTTATTCTACTCCTGTTGTTCCTGGACTCAAGCATATTCCAGGTCGCCACATTCGGCACGTTTGCGCTGTTGTATACTGTGACAGAAACCTTCATATTACCATACACGCCCACGTCAAACCATTCAGTATTGCGAGCCTTGCTTGATCTTGCGTTGCCATTCATGATGGCATATCTACTCCTCTTCTTTATCATTTTTGGTGCGTTTCAATTCCTTCCTATGATGTATTTTGGCTCAAGGCCCCTCAGAGTGCATATGTAACGCATTCGCAGAACTGTCATAGTAAGCTGACACCCTGAACCTTTGCTTTTCTGACTTCACCTCGATTTAGCTTTGCTGATCGTCAATTTTACGAAGACTGGGTTCGTATCAATTTTCCTGTCGTGGCTTTTCTTTTTTGTTGATGAGCCCTTTACACGTAGTATGGATCTCTAGTTTTGATGGTTTCCGTGTGTAACATAGTCCCCTTGACACAGGTGGAACTCGACATCATGGGATGAGTTCTCGAGGAAGTGGAACAAGCCTGTGCACACGTTCCTGCTTCGCCATGTCTATGCCCCTACTATTCTGGGATATGGTTTGTCGCGGACATGGGCCATGTTCTTGACCTTCCTGCTCAGCGCCTCCGTGCACGAGCTCGTGATGGTCGTTGTGACGAAGAAGTTCAGGTATGCAAAGCTCAAACTTGGCATGTGCAAACTTACGCGTATTCCACCAGATTCTACCTTTTCGTCCTTCAGGTGGGTGTCATCCTTTCTTGCAGCTGTACATACTGCTAATCTCCATCTTGCAGATCGTGCAAATACCGATGATAGTCATCAGCCGGATACCGATGGTGAAGAGGAATAAGCTACTGGGTAATATTGTCTTCTGGCTTGGTTTGTATGCTGGCTTCCCGTTGTTGTGTGTGGCATACGTTGCCTATTAAGCTGCCTGCGCAGTACATACCTACCGACTGTTTATTATATTTCGACCCTTCTGGGTTTAATATCTAGATTTTCTGATATTATAGAATTGATATCAATGGATCCGCAAGTTGAAATGGAACCTCTATCGGTGGTGGTCATAATTCCCATGGGCACATCCACTGTGGCGCGCTGTAACTTAGCGCAAACCATGTTCATGCCCTACAATCTCGCATATCACACGAAAAAGTATAGAAAAGGAAGGTTCCAGCCCACTGCAAGGGTCGAACTCCGAGCAGGTCGGACTCGTTCGGCCCGAGAGAGGAATTTCACCAACGTTTGACGGAAGCAAGGATCAATGTCTCGAGACCGCCGTGTGAGGAAGTGAGAGCGAATGGGAAGTTGATACGGGGGCTGCTACGGCGATGTCATCTGTTGACGGAAGCAGAAACCGTGACGGTTATCGGGCCGGCGCCCCAGCTCCGAAACTTTCTTTTTTCTCCACGTCGCTGCTGCTGCTGCCGCCCACATTAGCGGGATGAACCCACCTCTTATCTGATGCTATATCCGATTGAGCTAGGCGGGCCATAGTGGAACCCCCAAATGTTTGGCCATCGGGACAGCATTGGGTGTGAAGTTGATCCGCTAAACACGTTCCGATATTCCGAACCGATATCCGAGCCGACAAAGCAGAGGACGTTCTCCTTCAACAACGATCATGCCGCCGCCTCAGCAGGGCCTTTTCCCTGTCAATCCATCCTCATCCCATCACATACAGTCGTCTCACACTAGTTCACATTTCAAACCACCACCTGGCTCAGCTGCACCTGATATATATACCCACCAGCCGCACAATCAGACTCACCACTCTCAAGCAAGCAGCTCGCGGATACACCACACACATCACAGTGAGTACATTCGTCATCTACTATCTGAGACCCTTCTTTGACACTTGTCTATAGGCACAGTAGATGATGGGAAGAAGGAGAAGAGAAGGAGAGAACTGGCGGGCAAGTTGGGCAAGGAAATGAGTGATCGGCGAGACGAGTGAGCCCTTTTTTCAAGCACATACATCACGCTCAATGACACCAAAATCCAGTGGAAGACATCTCCACGAAACTATTTCAGCACTTCATGCGACAGTCGTTCAGCTAGCTACACACCCCGACGCCTTCCCACTATATAATCTTCGCCTACTGCCGCTCACTATGGAACGCGGCGCGCTTCTTGCGCAGGCTGAATGTGAAGAACGGCATGGGCTCGATTGTGCACAAACTGCGTATGATGAGGAGCGAGAACGTGTCGAGGAGGAGTGGCGGAAGGGACGTGAACGCGTAAGGGAGCGTTTATTGGAGGGCATTGAAGAAAGACGGCGACGCGCGCGTGAAGAGAAAGAGGGCGAGGGAACGTCGGGTGGTGAGTTGTCCTCTCAGCCTACTATCGCCTGCGTATTGACTTCCTTTCCAGATGCTGCCATGGATTCCTCTTCCCGCCCACACATTACACGCAAATTGCGCAACAAGCTCGGCACATCCCCACCGCCCACACCGCTTGGATCCACAACGTCCTCCGCCCCCCAGGCTGGCCTCATCTCCTCCCTCCCAATCACTTCTGGTCCCTTCCTCAACCCCCATTCTCTCTCTGTCGACGAGCTCCCCTCGCCATTCCCAATGCCGCTTACTAGTTCTACCGCACCTGCAGCTCCGCAGGGTGGCGGATCAAGTGGAACGGGGGGCAGGCGCAGACCCAAAGGCAATGGTGGGGGAGGACAACAGGTGTTTGGGCAGTTGGGGAAGAGTTTGGTTCAGTTGGGCCCATGTAAGGATGCTGATATTGAGAATGATCTCAATGAAATTAGGAGGGGTAATAAGAGGAGGCGCGCGACAGCGGTAGCGCTGGGCAAGTTGGGAGTTGTGTAATGTTTTTGGAACTTATTTTTTGTAGCATTGTATTTTGGGAATAACACCTTAAAGTTGCAAGACGCGATAAGGGGTTCAAATTGGTTATCATATGTGCAAGCACCCAAACTAATATCCACTCCACTCTTCAACGAAAGAAAAAAAAAATTGTCAGGTTCCTATATAGGATCCCTAGGGCGCCGTTAGAACGATACAGAAAGTGCAAGATGACGGCCTTCATGCGCAGAGTAGGCTGAGGAGGGGCAGCACTTGCTGACGAGTTCATCTTCGTTTGCAAGACTGTTGGGGAGAAAGACTTAGCATTGCGACGTTCTTTGCAGGGGAAGTATACGTCCAGTAGCAGGCAATCGTTAACCCCTACCATGCAAATGGGAGAGTTAACATGAGCATTTATACGTGGCGACGTACATTGGCCCAGGAGTTAGCTGTCGCTAAGCCCAGGGCGAATAGGGTCAGCGTAATAAACGATTTGTACGAGTACGTAGTACAACGGCCATCAACGCGTACTGACACGTCGCGACAGACACACCGTCCAAACGAACACGAGGGCGCTCGATATTGACGCGCACCTTCCGACTAACGGAAGCAAAACGCTCGAAAGTTGAAAATGTGTCCTTATGTCTAACTTCCGAAGGAACATGACCAGGAGTTTGTTAGGAATCTTCTGCAGATGAACTGATTACTCATCTACCTCGGTTTCAAACACGAGATCAGTTCAAGGAGAGGGGATAATGCTTGTGTCGAGCACCACCATGATCGAGGCCAAGTTGCAGCCAAGCCCTAGGAATCCCAAAGGAATCCGTCTTGTGGCTTTGGGTGGCCGGGTGCAGAAATTGAGGTAGCTTGAGTTCAGAATAAAGTTTGAGAGCAATTCGAGCACGTTGAGAGAGCCATAAATACAGGGGTGGCGCATAAACAGTATATATCAGAAGTGGCCTCAATTAAACTCTAGTTGCATCCCCTTCAACCGACCAGATTGAACCCGAAGGTTAGTTAGACACTTTATCTATGGCACTTGTTATTTGCAAGACGTGATAAGGGGTGTAAATTGGTTCCGTCGTATCTGCACAAGCACCCATAACTAAATCGATAACCGCTGCCTCAACGAAAACACATCCCGAGTGGAGCCCGTGAAGGGAAAGGTCTCCCGTCTGAATGCTAACAGACAGTATACCTGCCCTCTCTCCTCCGCGCGTAAACTCAATAGGCACCGAAGGACCGGACCTTCGAGAACCAAAACGGCCGCTCGTGTTTCAGCGCGACAGGGTGTATATCTCCAGTTTCGAGATGCACGGAATGGTACGCGATAATATTCATCTTGTTCCATCGGCCAATGGGCTTCGAGACGAGACCGAGGGTCATGACGAACGTGTATCGAGAGCCTTCTACGACGGGGGCGTGGTGGCTTGCGAGAGGATCGTCTGTGGGGAGGGGGAAGCGACCGCTTGCGTCGAGGAGGTTTGTGAGCTGGATCGTGGTGTCTGTTAATTGCCAGGTTCCTATGTAAAATCCCTGTAGCATCGTTAGTAAATGAAAAGAATTGCAAGGTAGTGCTGAGCACCTTCATGCGAAGAGTGGGCTTGAGAAGGGGTATTACTTGCTGCGGAGTATATTCTTCGTTTGCAAGGAGAGACAATACTTGACCGTTGGGGAAGAAGCGGCTAGTGCGAAGTTGGTTCACGATCTTGACAATGGATGTATACAATGCTCACATATACCGGTGGTAGGTAATCAAGTGGTTAACCTGTGTCGTGCTAATCAGTGAATTGTCATGAACATTAGCCTATACGTGCCAGCGACGTACGTTGACCCAGGAGTTATCGCTCAGCCCAGGGCGACTTAGGACCGACATAGTTAGCGATTGTACGACTATTTCAACGACCACATACACGTAATGACACGTCGCGATATACACGCCATCCAAACGAACACGTGGGTGCTCGATGTAGACGCGTCTATAGTCATATAGGCATCGCTCCAGAACAGAGGTCAATTCCTCCATGCTAGCCACCTGGGGCGGATTATACGTAGCCCTAACCAGCTCTCTGTAGATGAATGAATGATTAACACTGGATACACTGTCCATATTAGTGTACAGAAAGTACCTCCAGACCGCCGAATCCAAGGCTATGACGCGCGCCTTCCGACTAACGGAAGCAAAACGCTCGATCGAGGTCGTGTCTAACTTTCGAAGGAACATGACCAGGAGCTCGTCAGGAACAGTCTGTAGGTGAACAGGTTCCTCTTCTATCTCGGGTTCGAACGCAAGGTCCGCAGGGAAGCTTGCAAGGAGAGTGGATAACGCTTGAGTCGTGACTCGAGCACCACCACGGGGCTTCACAGTTAACGAAGCCTGCACTTTCACTGTTAGCTGGTCCATTGCGTTGTCTAAGATAGAGGAAGCGGGCTTGTGCAGGGGATCCTTTTGTGCTGCAGCGATCGCGGCGAGCGCCTCCTCCCTGTGGAACACGCGGTCCACGTGCGCGTCCTGCACAGAGAGATGAGTGTGCATCAATCTATGTCTGCCAACGACAGAAATACCATGCGGAAAGCCTGACGGTATAGAAGAAGTGCATTTTCAGTTTCACCACTCTGCTCGCTCTGAACGGCCTTGCGGTATATATTGAGTGCAACACCAAGGGCTCCAGGAAGCGAGGTTGCGGCAAGGTGGGCCGACGCGGTGAACGCGGTGGAACCACCAGCTACAGTCTGCGACGAGGTTCCAATTGCAGTGGCCTGCAGGAGCGCCGCAGAGATGGCTGAAGCATTAGAAGCCGCCTTGCTTGAGCTCTCATGCTGGGCGTCTATTTCTCCTGCATCATTCAGGATGGTGGCTGTACCCGGGACACCTGTGGCAGCCTTTCTGCGGCGCAATTCAGCCAGCCATTCCTGCCTGAAGCGGGCAAGCTCGTTGGGCTCCTCCTCGGGCGTGACCGACGAGGTCGTCGATTGCATTGTAGAAAGAAAAGGAGGAAACGGCCAAGTCACCTATTTGCTAAGTCAGGAATTGTTCAATTACGTAATTGACCGGAGATAGTAGCGTAAGCGATAAGTTTGGTCGGTTACCTGGTTCACCACGTCCGTGTCCGTCGACAATCGCCAGCCTCCTCTTTCGTTCTACACTCGTTATCCATGGAGAGCAACAAGGACGAAGCTATCAAATGCCTTGCTATTGCGAGGAAACATTACGATGCGGGCAACATTCCCTCTGCGCGCAAGTTCTGCCAAAAGTCGATATCCCTCTTCGAAACCCCGCAGGCTTTGAAGCTACTTGCGTCCATTAACTCTGCACCTGCGCCGGAATCGTCGGCTTCTACATCTACTTCTGCGGAGGAACACCCCTCGGCGTCTGGTGCAAAGCACAGACAACCCTTTAGCGCGAGCTCTAGTTCGAATGACGTTAAGAGCAATGGGACGTCAAGTGGAATGGGAAGTGGAAAGAGAGAGTATACCGCGGAGCAGGGAGCAGTAGTGAAGAGAGTACGGTCGTGCAAGGTCACGGAGTACTATGAGATTTTGGCAGTGAAGCGGGATTGTGATGAGGCGGAAATTAAGAAGGCCTATCGCAAGGTGCGTCCTATACTTCTAGATCTTCAGGTTTCTGACGAACAGTATCTACGTAATAGCTGGCTCTTGCTCTTCACCCTGATAAGAATGGGGCACCTGGTGCCGACGAGGCATTTAAATGTAATGTTCCGTTTAATTCATGGCATAGCGAAATTGACGTTGCTCCAGTGGTTTCAAAAGCATTCCAGGTCCTCTCAGGTGTGCCTTCATTTTTCTGGGACCTCCAATGACCGCTAACTTGGCTACCTTGCATAGATGCGCAGAAACGAGCCGTTTATGATCAGAGCGGAGGTGATCCGGAAGACCGGTTTGGTGGAATGCCTTCACGATCGTCAGGATTCTCCACCAGTCCATTCGGCGGCGGCGCAGCATCGTTCGACGGCGAGATTAGCCCAGAAGACCTGTTCAACATGTTCTTTGGTGGCGGTGGTGGCAATGCGTTCGGTGCATCTGGATTTGGTGGTGGACCAGGTATGTGTTTGACGACGCGAATGGTCGTGTGCTGAAACTCACGCGCCCGTCAGTGTTCACAACATCATTCGGTTCTGGAGGCTTCCGGACAACTCGTATGGGTGGCCAGAGGCATCATCATAATCAGCAAGAAGGCACTACGGAACCGCGGTCACTATTGATTCAACTCATGCCCCTCCTCATCCTATTTGCGTTCTCATTGATTTCTGCGATTCCCAATATGTTTGGCACGGCACCGGTACCAGATCCACGCTTCTCATTTGAGCCTTCGTCACGGTACAACCTCGAAAGGCACACTGGTGGTTTTGGTGTTCGTTATCATGTCAACAAGGCGGAATTCCTAGGCCACCCAGTCATCGGCGCAGAAATCGCGAGAGATGGCGCGGAGGCAGTGGGGAATGCTGGAGAATCCTCATCTTCTTCTTCCACGCCCGCCAAACGTGGGCCGGCCATGGCAAACTTCGAAAAAACCATTGACAACACATACACTCAGAACCTCTACGTGCAGTGTCAGCGGGGGATGGACCACAAAGAGCGGGCAAGGGATCAGGAGGTTGGCCTGTTTGGAATTGGGACGAACTGGGAGAAAGTTCGTGCCATTGAAAAAGAAGTGGTGGCAAGTTGCGAGGAATTGAAGCGGCTTGGTGTAGCGTTCAGATAGGACAGTAGACATATAATACGGTATTTATTTCTTCGGGAAGCGCATGGATATAATACGCATTGCTGGTTTTCAACTGGCGTCGGTCTAGGTTCACGCCGAAGCAGCCGCTCTCTCCCTCTCCAACCGGATGTAGAAGTTCTCCTGGCGCTCCACTGGTTTTCGGTCAGTATGTGATTGGCGGTTGTGGTTGTATACGACTCACAAGCCTTGAGGTGGGAACCGAACCTGGAGTATTGAATGTTAGGAAAGGTTATTGTATTTTGTGTAATACGCGTAAGACATACCAGTAAGCGTATCCAGCGGCTGTTCCGAGGCCTAGACTGCAGGTGACGTCTATCCAGAAACGTTTTCTGAGCATGCCGGTGATGGGTGCGATGGCCATGGCGTCTGGTCTGACTTGAATGTGTGTGGTTTCGGTTTGAGGGCAATGTCGGACTTGCTCACCACCAAACCCATCCAAACACCTGCTTATGTCAGCATTCTGCTCAGCAATCCCTTGTGCCCAGCTCGTGCCATCGTTTCGCCACCATCGCCAGCTCCTCGTCTATCCCGTATTCCTGCGATACATCTTACCGCCTCTCTGTTACTATCATCGCGTTATCAGACCGCTGACGCCACCAAACAACGCCTCAAACCCACCACACAGCGTGACTACACGTTCTGATCCAT
Organism: Tephrocybe rancida; assembly: GCA_018858115.1. Classification (NCBI taxonomy): domain Eukaryota; kingdom Fungi; phylum Basidiomycota; class Agaricomycetes; order Agaricales; family Lyophyllaceae; genus Tephrocybe; species Tephrocybe rancida. Next base: position 107,827 of record JABCKT010000010.1, read on the forward strand.
GGAAGACCCTTCAGGCTCAGGAGGATGGCGATTTGCCCAATGCTTCGGTGACAAGGGCGAGGTTGAAGACATTACAGAAGGTTCGCACCTCTCGTGATCCTACAACCCTTGAATGGGCGTGTCACATTCCACTTACAACCCACCCTACAATCAGCCGACATCATATCTACCGTCGAGTTCGACTCGACAGGCAATTATCTTGCCACTGGTGACAAGGGTGGTCGTGTCGTTCTGTTTGAACGCAATGAATCGGTCAGTATCGCCACAGTCCTCTATCTCGCTTATCGCGCGTGTGTCTTCCTTTGGGTGCCAAGCTGATTGTACTTCTGATTATGTTGCTTGCTTATTCTGGCGTTCTCTCCGACCTATGCCAATTTCACGCTTAATCGTCAATTTCTCCTGTCGCGATTGTTAAATTTAACAGAAAAAAGGTTGCGAGTACAAGTTCTACACGGAGTTTCAATCCCACGAACCCGAGTTCGATTATCTCAAGTCCCTGGAAATTGAGGAGAAGATCAACAAGATTCGGTGGTGCAGACGACAAAATTCCGCGCATTTTCTGTTGTCAACAAATGGTGGTGTGCTCTTATTGTCACTATCCGACCAAATCTGACCTGGTGAGACAGACAAAACAATCAAACTTTGGAAAGTCTTTGAGAAATCTCTGAGGGTCGTGTCCGAATCCAATCACTATGATGGCCAGCGAGCTCTCCCACCTCCCACGACTCCTGGCCATTTGAGGCTCCCTCGGATGGCACAGCAAGACAATATTATTGCAGCCGTCCCCCGCAAGGTCTACGCCAATGCACATGCATACCATATACATTCCATTTCCGTCAACTCTGATCAAGAAACATACATTTCCGCCGACGATCTCCGAATCAACCTCTGGAATCTCAACATCAGTGACCAGAGCTTCAGTACGCTACAACTCCCAAGCACAACATGACGTGTCTAACTTTCCTTTACATAGACATCGTTGACATCAAGCCGGTCAACATGGAGGAGCTGACTGAAGTCATCACTGCCACCGAATTCCACCCCAGCCACTGCAATCTATTCATGTATTCGAGCTCAAAGAGCAACATCAAGCTCGCAGACATGCGTGACTCGGCGCTGTGCGATAGCCACGCAAAATGTGGGTGGTCTTGTGCCGTTCCTCATGTCATGACGTTTTCAACTAAATGTGTCCACAAGGTTTCGAAGAGGAGGAAGATCCAACTTCTCGGTCCTTCTTCTCGGAGATCATTTCATCGATCTCTGACGTCAAGTTCAGCCACGATGGTCGATACATTCTCGCTCGTGACTACCTAAATCTCAAAATTTGGGATGTCAACATGGAGTCACGACCCGTAAAGACGATTCCTATTCATGACCATCTCCGTGGGAAGCTCTGCGACCTCTATGAGAACGACTGTATCTTCGACAAGTTCGAATGCGTTTGGGGAGGTGACGACAAGTACGTGACTCTCACGTTATGTCTTTCTCGGAACCGGGGATAAGGAACTGATGCATCACATCTCAGGCATGTCCTGACCGGCTCCTACCATAATTACTTCCGGATATACGACACCGACACGGTGAATGATGTCGTCTTACAGGCGGACAAGTCGGCTTTCAAAGCCAAGAAGATCGGGGGACCCCTTCCTGGGAAGCCAGGCATGAAGAATGGGCAGCGAGGCGGAGGTTTGAGAGATGCCATGCAGCTCGACACGCTTGACTTCAATAAAAAGATCTTGCATGCGAGCTGGCATCCTCGGGAGAATACAATCGCTGTATGTTTCAATTGTTTTCCGTCGTTTCAGACAGTCGTCTCACCTAGCTCCGTTTAGATTGCTGCGACAAACAATCTCTTTTTGTATAGCGCAGCATAATGAAACAGATGTTGAACCACTCATCTGTTACCTGCACGCTACCTCACGCCGCCATCATCTAGCAACGAGAACCCGCTTCTGTGGGATAGACGAGACGACATTACACCTACGCATGGACATACGATTCCGACCATCTCAGCACGACTGACTTACAGCAACACCTATACAGATACATCCCATCCACTCCCATATTTAATTGGTTCAGAACTCTTTTTCTCTCTCTCTCTCTCTCTTCTGGCGTACTTACTCACCTCTCCTATACCTTCCCACTGTTAACCCCGTGTCCTCCTCGCTGTCTGTCACTGTGTCTTGTCCTATCTGCATCTCTCCCATCCCCCCCTCGTTCACCCCACGCTCGTTTTCCCGTTTGCAGTTATGTATCATCCTATACCTTTCTCTCTTCTTTCGAGGAAGGTGGTGGGAGCTTGGCTTGTGGTAGAAGTCAGCATCTGGTAGTGGAAAGAAGACATGAATTCAATAAACGGGCCTTCCCTTGTATTATACATTGACTGTGATTCACTCGAGTGTGACCTGTGTCCAAGGAAGCTTAGAGTAAATTGGCGTGTAGCGTGATGCCATCGCACATAATGTTCAGGCAACTTGCGTTGTTCAGTAGTAGAGGAAACTTAGAACGGCAAATCGTGGCGCACTGTCCTGGTTTCCCTATCTCACTCGATGGCAAATCATGATAACCCAGAGATGCCATTTGCTATCCTTTTGGGCTCTTTGATTTTGTCAAGAATCAAGGGTAAGTTCGTCTATTATGGTGCTTATATACGAATGCTGGTCATCCGACGTCATACTAGTACTCTCGAGCCTGACTCGCCGAAACTTTTGTTTATCAGATAATCTTTCGGAACGAAAGCGTGATTGATATCCCCGTGAAATATACTGTACTGATGGCGATCAACATTATTACGACTTTCTTGACCAGTGACCACCCATCAATCTCAAACGCAACAACCACACGAGTGCTTGTCCTATGTCGGCCTCCTAAAGAATTTCGATACACTGAGAACGTATACCTCACAAAAGCCGCTTCGGAACGGCACATGTTGATAAAGTTTTCGAAGTTCAGTCAAAAAAGTGCCAGCAGGCCATGGCGCGGCTCCAGCACGTTGCCTGATCCTCATGAGCGGGTTTGCCGCAGAAGGGAGCCCCATTGATACGCCATTGGAGTCCGTCTACGTCAAACAGGTTTTAGCATACCTCAGCGACGACCCAGAGTCTCAGCATCGAGTCATAGAGACTTTCCGCGGCTGGAAAGCAGGCGCCGCGTAAGCATCTTCATCTTCCAACTCTGCCTGACTGCCTATTCCATCACACCTTCGCTAGGCTTAACGTCACGCAAAATGTTGAGCAAGTTGCCATAGCTTTGAGGCGACAGCCAAACCTAATACGTGACCTCAACGCAGTCCTGCCGCGGGGTTGTGTTGTGCACTGCCCCACGGATGTCGACATCCTGGACTATCTCGTCTTGATCACACCTGATGGCGGACAGATTTTGTCGACGTCCGGTCTCGGCGGTACTGGAGTACCACGTCCGAGCTCGACAGAGGAACTTAGGGTCTCCTTACCTTTGAAGAGTGAATGGCACTCCATTCAGGCGACGTGTTTGTCGGATCGGCAGTGGGGAAGCTGCTTCTCACAACTACTGCAGGCAGCATGTCTGGTCTTGGACGGTTTCCTGGCAACTACTGATTGTAGACTAGGAGTTTGACGATCCCAGGATTGAAGATGACTGGAAGCGAGTAATATCACGCCGCCAGGTTCACCTTGCCAAGGGAACAGCAATCCTTCCACCTTCCCTGTTCTTACACCACTTGAACCTTAAAGGACGGTCAGAGGGAGAATACATCGCTGAAGTTTCTGGTGGATTCGCCGTATGTAGTGTCTATCCCATTCGCAATAACCTCATGCTTTGCTCATGCTAGCATAGGACATTATCAAAGGATCGATAAACGAAATCACTGTTTGCGTCAAGCTCCTGCGTGTCTATACATCCAAGCCAGATGATCACATCAGAAAGTCGAAGGTAGACTCGCAGTCAACATGTTAGAGTGGCCATTTAGCTCAGCGTTTCCTGCTCCTCAGGACTTTCTATGCGAAATGCTCCTGTGGAGCAGATTAAAACACCCGAATATTCTTCCGTTCTTGGGTGCAAATAGTAAAAACCGATTTAAGCTCATATCTCCGTGGATGAAGCATGGCAACCTTCGTGAATTTATGAAGGCCAATCCTAAACACGATCGTTTGATGGCGGTGAGCTTTGGTACACTGGATGATGGTGTACTACTAATCTCAAGTTGACTTGATCATCAGTGTTATGAGATTTCTAGTGGCCTAAAATACCTGCACGATTTGAGCCCCCCAGTTTACCACAGGGACGTAAAAGCTGTGAGTTGGCCTCTTCAATGAGTGTGCCACGTCTAATTGAACAATGTTTCAGGCCAATGTTTTGGTAACGGATGACTTACATTGTTGTCTCGCTGATTTTGGTCTTTCGTCGATTGATGGCTCGCAACGAATACAAAGCAAGTCATTTGCTGGAGAGGGGACTCTCCGATGGCAAGCACCAGAGGTCCTTGATCCGCCCGACTCACTTGAATCGTATTCGATGTTGGACTCGGCGGCAGCGGATGTCTACTCGTTTGGATGTACTATGCTCGAGGTGAGTACTTGAATTATCTTTCAATGTAGGCGATGATATGAAAAAGAGCCAGATCTATACAGGCCAAGAACCCTTCCATAAAATGAGGGATACTGCTGTGTACCGTGCCGTCACGAACAACAAGAGACCTGGAGAACTCCCTGACAGTGTACCCGAAAAGTTCAGGAAGATCGTATATTTGTGCTGGAACAAAGCCTCTGAACGGCCAACAATTTCTCGAATCAATAGTTTTCTGAGTGAAGACCTCAATCCACGCAGGGCTTTCACTTCAGATCTACAGCCAGTAGAAGAACTACCGGTTGATACTGCGGATAGGACCCAGGCCCAGGAGTTGGGAACATCGATGTCTCCGGATGTCACCTCCAAGGGGTCAGAGGTAAACGTAGCCTGCATGCGCCTATTATGCCTTCTCCTCTTACATTTTCTTTCCAAAAGCTCGCCGTCTGCCCCGGTAGCGAACTGTTACCGCAAAAGCAGGAATTCAACGAAGAACACAATCCGTTCATCGCCCATTCATCACCTCCTGACCGCCAACCGCCTTCGCGTACGCTCACAAGCCCTTGTGACCACGGTTACGGCTCGAATTTGGAATTACAACTCCCAACCCCAGCGACATCAGTGTCCACCAAAACCGACACCAATGGACTAATGACCCCATCAAAAAAAACCAATAGCCCTGTTACTGCGGCACCGTTGAACGATCGTATTCCTGTTGTTGCTGCTCCGTTGGTGCTGGCTGTATTAGATGCGAAGTTAGCAAAAGAGCTTCAGGCTTCCAAGAGTGCGGGCGACCTCGCACCCAGGTTGGACATCAACACAACCAACCTACTGACGCCCCCTGAATCACCGATGGGCTCACCGGAAAATGTACAGCCCAGTACTTCGTCGTTGAGCCCGGTTGCGGCCGTCTTCAGACCACGGCCTTCCGTGACGGCCAGAACACATCGTTTGAGCATCGATGCTCTTCCCTTCCAGCCGCCGTCTTTTTCCCACGTAGTAAGTCCTTTGTACAAGGACGCAACTGCTGACGCGATGACCTCGAGGCCGCCTCTTACTCCGCTGGAACGCCGTAGTTCGCTGCCATCGACCCCACTGAACGTTAATGCAATGGAGTTCACGCCCCTTAAACGCATTGGACCCGTGTTCCCTTCCCCATCCAGTGCCGCCTCCCATGACATGGAGCTTCCGATAGCCTCGAAAGAGCGGCCCTCCCCCTCTCGTCTGAATCCCGGTGTTGCACCATTCCATTTCCCTGCTTGCATCAGCGTGCCGTCGTATACCCCGCCCGACACATAACCTACGCTAGACGTTATTTCTGTGCCTATGACGAATTTGCCTTAACGACATGTATTGTGCAATAATGTACACCAGTTCGGATACATAAATATCTTTATGGCATACCTGCCTGTGGAGACCTCTTCGAGGAGCTTTATAATATCAATTGTGCGTTACTACAAAGACATATAATAAACATATCCTGGAGCATTAGAACTTCTCAATGTCCAATTCATTTACAGATTTATTAATGATCCTCCTACGCCACAACGAAGACAGCCTTCCCGTGTTACGCCGCTTCGTGTATTTGAAAGGTGATAGAAAGTACCATCAGCTTGGGCTGCTCACCTGCAACTGTCTTCAGCCTATCTCACGGACTAGATACTGGTACTGAGGGCTTGAGGAAGCGGAATCAGTTAATATATGCCTCCGGCCACCGATCGGAGTCAATCTTGAACCCCTCGCCGAGCCTGGCGATCTTAGTTCGCAAGTTGAAACATACCGGGTCCTACCTAATATCGAGTTGCCCGAACAAGGTCCGTGCACGTATAGTAAGTTGTAAAAGACGCCCAGACGGACAGATCAGGAGCCCAAACCATCCAGTGCTACATATGCAACAGATCTCTCGATTATGGAGCACCATCCCTGGCCGTCAAGCTTTCCTAATGCATTGCCCAAGCTTCTCGATGAAGCGGATATTCGAACGCTATGTGGGATGATCTTCTCGATTCGTGGCGCGGTAACCCTCACATACCTCAATTACGAAAATATTTTTCCATCCCCTCAGGAATCCAAATTCAAACTAATACCCCCGCGTATACTTATGGGTTTGTTGTTCCCTCCTTACGGCTGTAGCAGTTTTTGAGCGCTGGGCTTCCATCGTGCGACTGCAAGAGCCCTTTACATTTCGCTGATCCCAGCGAACTACGTTGGCTCCCTACGCATTTCCGAATCACGCAGCCGTACAGCATGTGGCAGGCGTTCTTCCTGTTCCCTAGCTACTGGATAATTTCCCTTGTTCCACGCAGTCCTTCGCACCTTAACCCCACCGCCTTAAATTTTGAGGTCTTTGCCCTGCACCTGTTTGCCAGTTATATTTCCAGTAATCCCTTTGACATCGCCTCTTGAACAGCATGCGGTGAAGGTCGTCACCTCGACGAGTCTTATCGAACTGCAGCTGCTGACGCTATTAATGCCTAAACATTCCAATGTTTCCCATGCCCCTCAGATATACTCATGATTCTGGCCAGGGATCGGCTGGAGCAGGGACCATTTTTCCTCCAGTCCCAGGCTCCGGCCCTTCAGCGTCTTTGGGATATGTAGTATGTTCGCTGCTGCAAGTGGCCTCCGCCCCTTCAGTCGCAGAAATTGTGGGACGATGCTCGCGAATAACTTTGACTTGCATTGACCATTGTTTCCATGCCTTGAAAAATGACGCCATTTTTGATGGTCCGTGGCAAATATTCTTGAGAGTTGCACCGGCGGAATTTACAGTCGAGACAATCGAAACCACACGGCTCGGAAACCAGACCAAGAAACCCTCCGTGATCCTATACAATTCCATGGAAATATGGAAGCATGGAAACACGCCCTTGGATGGGACCTGGATCCCAGATGACGGTGTACAATATACACGTCGACCGCGCCGACCACTGGCTCGATTGCGACTCGGAAGTCGGGAGGCTTGCTTGTATTCTGCATTTCTCAGCCTTTCGAGTACTGTGTGCGAATTTGGTTCAGGCGGATGGGCAGCGTTTGTGCATGTGTGCGATTTCGCCCGGTTACATTGCAGCAATGGTAGCGCGGTCGCGGCCGGGTGCGCGGCTTGTGTGGCGTAGGCGTCAGGCCACTTCATCATATCGCGTTAGCCCTGTCCAGGTCACACGAGGTTGAGCTTCGCTTTCCAGAAACCGGGAGTTCCCCTGCGTGCTTCCGAGGTCGGTGGCTTTGGGTCTTTTAGGCTTGGGCACGCGAGGGCATTTAAGCGGTGCTTTGTTCTGGAATAATAGTGACAGCGTGCGATCATGTCAGAAGTTGTAAGGTGTGAATCTGATGTGGAGAGGGAAGCTTGGCGGGCCTTTCTTCTCAAGCTTTCTTTTTGCTTTGTCCTCGGTGTGGGGATGCGGGGAAGGGTTGCTTTGTTGGGCCCTTTCGTTTTTTCAGGTGAAGTTGGTTCTTCCGGGATTTTCCCGGGATGGGAATATTATGGCGAACGCGATCGTCTGGGTGGAAGTTGTCAGGCTGGATGTATGGATGTACTGTAGGTCTGACTCAGACAATTTGGCACGGCGCGCTGAAGGTGGCTCATTGCAATGGCGTGTTGATCGAAGACGCCATACAGCCCGAGACGAGGTTCCATACATAACCTTACCCTTCGGCAGTAATGTAATGTAAATGAGCGTGGATCTGGAATGCTATACATTTGACTGCTCGGGTGCGCTTTTACGCTTTATGATTAGTAGCAGTACCTATGGGTAAATAGCTTTACACTCGGCTGCGGTTGCGTTTCCGTTATGACTACTTACGCGTCGGGGTGGACTCATCCGGGGGCGCAGGTGGAGCGCCCGTAGTCACTGTCTGCGGCACCGCTGGAGCGCGCTGAGTGGCGTTGACGTGTGTCGCTGCCAGACTCCAATCATCGTTGTTGTTGTTCTGGTCTTTGGGGAGGATGCTGAGAGTGAGGTCATCGGAATGTTTCTCCTTATGGGGGTTTTATGATCGATGAGGGCCAGTGTTAGGTTCGGACTGGCATTTGAAGGGTCCAGGGAAGATTGCGTGATGGACCCTGGAACCCTGCGAAGGCCCTGGGTCAGCCGAGTCGGAGGAATTGAGGGGAATTGGATTCGCAGATATGGGAGGACGCCGTGAGGGACGTTAGAGGGCTGGTTAGGGGTCAAGGTATCATTATGGATTGTACGTGTGTGTATGAGGTGTGTGGGTGGGGGTATGGGATAAGTGAAAAAGAGGCTTTTGCGATCGTCGTGTGCCCCGGATTTGACATCTCGTCATGTGTGTAACACGGAAGTCGACCGTAAGGGAAGGAGTGAACCCACACCGCTGGGAACATAGCTAGATATTAGATTAGATAGAGATCGGAAGGGTGTCAGCGTGCGTAGGGTAGTAAATAAGTACCAGACATGGGTAGAGGCAAGAAACGTTAGACGAGGACAACCATGCGTTGAGGTGTCGTCGGCTAGCAAGCGATATGATAGCTGCGTGGCGACCCACTTTTGCTATTGTCGAGTTCTTGAGAGGTTCTTGCCATTGTCATGAGGAGACAGGAGGCGGCTTGTGCCGTGGCAAGTTGATTCTGAGGATGTCGGCAAGCTCGGGAGGAGGCGTGTCGAGGCAGGGAGGGATGACGACTTGCCTCGAGGCAGTGGCTGCTGCTTCCGATCCGTGGCACGCGTGTGTGGTTCTGGTGTAAAAGGTCAGAAGGGAAGATTAAGATTCGGGGTGGGTGCGTAGGTTGTTCGCGGAGGCGTAATTTGTGAAGGGGTGGACCTTGAGCGGGTCGAAACCTGCGAGAAGTGGTCAGGCTAAGGACCTGGAGAATGAATATGAAGAGGGGTCCTTTATCATGCTTTGTTTTCGAGCCTGCAGGGTTGGTTGAAGTGTAGGGCGTGGACTTGAACCTCTACATGAGGCTTGGGTTGAACGCTGGAGTCTTGAATGGCCCAGCATTGGTCACACGCCACGATTTAGGAATATGTTCTTTCGTGGTCACACGACATGTTTTTCAAACTTTTTTTCTTGGGTTCTAGAGGATCTAGAGGATCTGTGAGTATGATCATGATCAGATAGCAGAGAATGAGATGATTGCTTGTGAATTTCGCCGAAATGGACGGCACGAGGCGGTCAAATGATCTAAACTCCGATGGAATGATATTAGCGGTGAATAATTTTTGGGATCAAATTGAGTTGTGTTTTCTGTGGCAACTGGCCGCACGACGAGCCGCCCTCAAATCCAAAGTAATCCTGGATCTAATCGCCCTCTCATGTTCATTCATCCACACAGATGGCCAAAAATCGTTTTCAATGCAAGTTTAATACTATACTATACTAGTCTAATAATACTAACTTCAACACCAGTGCAACCTTCTTCCTCGCCGTCTCCCCCCAATACCCTTCCCGCTATAAACCAATTCCAAGTAGACGACGACGAGGACAACGACATTTGTCCAGTTTGCGATGGAGAATGTACTTGCGCCAACAAACCTCTCAACATTCCCCCTGCTCCCCTCTCAATGTCCCAACTCAGCGCACTCCATGCTACCACTCCAGTATCAGTACCAAGATTACCACCCAAACCATTGTTGCCATCTCTAAAGATAAAACTCACCGTTCCACAAGGCATGCTCGGAAAACGTCGCACTTCATCCATCAATCTCCCAGAGACGACATCCGTCGCAGAAAACGACGGAGATGTCTTTTCAGCCCCATACGTCCCCCAACCATCCACTTCACAACAACAACTCCCCATCCAACCCAAACGCAGAGGTCGTCCTCCCAAATCCGTCGTTGCCGCCCGCCAACATCCCGTCAAATCTACACCCGACGCTCCCAACCACGCGGCTTCCGCGTTGCAATCCCATCCATCTCAACCTACCAAACCTACCAAGCAAAAGAAACCCTCTGCCCGTCCCCCAGCCCCCCTCAAAGCCAAGCCCATCGTCAAAAAATCGTCCACAGCCGCCGCCAAGCGTAGACGGGTCGTATCCAGCGATTCTTCTTCCTCTTCCTCTGATCTCAGCGATGTTGACCATCTCTGCACATTTGCCGACGACGACGACAACCAGTCCATTCAGTTCCCGACTTTTGTCTCAGCGTCGGCCATGTCATCGCGTGCCTCCTCCTCGGACGGAGACTCGAGCGACCTGTCAAGCTTTGATGATAGTGACTCCTCGATCGAGGCCGAGGAAGAAAAGTTTATCATGTCCGAGATGCAAGGCCGGGCTCGAGTCCGTCGAGAGCTTCTTGGCGACGAGGCCCCCAAGAAAAGGGACCCACACAATGCGTGGGTCATCAGACCCCGAAAAAAGAGTGTTGGCCCCAGCGATGTTGAGATGGACGTCGACACTGATGCTACGGAGGATGAGGACGACGACGATGAGGAAGCTGCGGAGCTCGACGAGGAAGAGACAGATGAAAAAAGTACTGGTGCGGGTTACGTGGGTGTTGCTACGGGCTGGTCCGAGGACGAGGATGAGTCCAGCTTTGATGCAGACCTCTTCTTTGCCAACTTGTCCGACTCTGAAGACCGTGACGCGTCGCGTTCGTCGGATGGCGAGGGCGATGATGGCGATCACTCCGATATGGAATCGATGGAGGCTTCTATCATGAGTTTGACGTCGATGCCGCCCGAGTTCGAGGTCCTGGAGGGCTGGGATGGCCAGATCGTGTTTACCAATGGGCTGATGGAGGGCCAGGGGATGCTCGACATGGACTTTGAGGCTAGCGCCGCGTCACTTGCCGAGACAAGCCCTTCCCCCACTCAGGACAGCGATGTCGAGATGTCGGATGTGGACGATGGTGGCTACGAGGAGGACGCGGATGAGGGTGATGGCGAAACAACGGACGAGGAGCTGGTGGGCGAAGACGATCTGCCCAACGAGCGCGCCATGAGGCTGTTTAATACTCCGTTCAGTGTTTCTGCGATCAACCCCATGTCCACCATGAGCCCTACCGTCTCCCCGGGCCCGCGGGACCGCAGGCCGTATGCACGAAGCATTGATTCGCCGAAACCGGCGGATATCCTCTCTGGCAAGATCTTCTGGGACTCGGACGATCATGATGAGTACGAGGAGAGCACCACCAAGAGCTTGAGCCAAGTCTCGTCGAATGGCCAGGGCCCCCGCTGTGGCCAGTTTGCACCCGCGAGGGAGACGCGCCAGGCGATCATTGATGACCACCATAAAGACATCCCGTCTCCGCATCCGAGATTCCGCCGCCGATGGCCCTCGTTTTCGCATTTCAAGAGTGTAAGTCCGCATTTCCCTTTTATCATTTTTTGTTCGTCGACACACGTGGCTTATCCGTGCGGTTTTTAGGTTGAACACCTGCTTCAGCAGCACCTGGCCTCTCAACAACAGCCTACGCTCCCGTGCAGCCCGTCGCCTTTCCACCTGGTTACGCCTAATGCAGACAAGACAATCACGATGTCCCCGGAGATGGCCAACGCCGAGCTTGTAGACCTGAATGACGTCTTGGAGGCGTCATTCCTCGACCCCGAGCCCCCGTCAGATTCACAGAACACATCAACAGACACCGAGTCGCGGAGGCAGCTCAAGTCGTTCAATCGCTGGGATGTCATCTCTGTTGGCGCCTTCCGCCAGAGCCGCGAGACCGACAGTGGATGGGGCTCGGACACCACCCCCGGCAACAAGACGGACTACGGCAGCATGATGAAGTCTAGCCCGCTCAGCACTATGCTTTGGCAGAACAAGGCCGCGAACCACACCTCTCAACGTCGCTCGCGCAAGATGAGCGTCGTCATTTCACCCGTAATACTCCCTGTGCGCGATCGTGACGGCGACCGCACCCCCACAAACCCGCCCCCGCAGCGCGATCAGCGCCGCGATGATTATAACTACTCCCACAAAAGCAGAAAAGAGCTCAGGAGAGAGAAGAAGATGAAGCGCAAGAGCTACGGCGCCCTGCATCACCCGAATCAGCGCCACCAACATCATAACCACCACCAGCACCACCCGAACCTTAAGACAAGAGGAACAAGCTCGTCCCAGCGTACCAACTTCTTCTCCTCCTCGGTGCCCCCGCTCAATCTCTGATTGAAAAATTCTCGAATCACACTTCCCATCCTCATCGCATTGCATCCAATCGACGCGCCAGTCGACGTTTCACAAAATTCCACCCAACCCATGTCCGTATTTTATTTTATTCCGGCCTTGTACATGAATCGTCTCTTGCATCAGCTTTCCATCCATCCATCATTCTGCGCGAATCTCGGGCGCGCTCTACCCCATTCCATCCCATCCCAATCCCCAGTCCACTTCTGCCTTGCTTTGAAGTTGTATCTGATTTGCCCATCCGTACATACACTGACCATCGACTACTTAACTTACCCGCTCTGATCGATCACCCAAACCACCGTGGATGACCCTTTCCTTCTGAATGCTCTCTCGTTCCCTCTGTAATTATGTGGTCCCCTTACCCCCATCCCCATCCCCATCCCCATCACCACCTGTCCCAAATACACCAGGCGCCTCCCCCCATCCACTTCCATTAACCACTTACTGCCACTTCCCTTTCCCTGGTGTGCATCTGCATCGTGCAGATGTCGAGGCGAGCAAGCTCGCTGGGCGTATCAAGTACTATGTACATCGTAAATAAATGTGTCTTGTAAAAGACTTGTGACGAATAATGTAACGAAATACTCTTCCTGAATCCTTTTCATTGATTTTGTCATTGTCAGAGTCGAATTCACCTTTACATATTTCTTACCGTACATGAGAAATGTTTATATCCACTGCGACTGCCGTATGCTTCCGTGTGCACTCGATTAGACTTGCGTCTTCATATCCTAAATATAACGTGCATACATTACTCCGAAAATATTCCTAGCCACATCAAACGTTGAGCACTCATGCGATGTCAGCGCCCAACAGATCAATGGCCAACAGTTCACTGTCCTCATTCTCTATATTTCCCGCGACCCCGCAGCAGATCTCAGAATCCAGACGGAGGATTGCCTTGGAGTGGAGCCGAGGCCTGACTGTGGATGAGTGTCTAGCCAGGGATGACCACATTGACAAACTAGAGGTGGCTCGCGATGAAAGGATGATTACATGGTGTGTGTAGATCTCTCGATGAGAATGAGTTGAGTTTATATCTATCTCTCTGAATAGGGTCCTCGCGCCCCGAAATGATCCAATGTCTCTAGACTTCTTGTGTTCATGCAAAACGTATGTCCGTGTCTTTTCCTGGAGGCTTTGCTCTCACTCGATGTCAATGCTATATAGATTCCGCCGCGACGGGCTTGTTCGCTACAGGTCTGACGCGAACCCCAAGGAAGTCGCGTGCTACGGCATCGCAACTCTCTTCACTCCAGCGCGTTTTCGAGGGAAAGGGTACGCAGGACATATGATGCGCCTGTTGCACTGGGTCACAGCAGACGCGTCGCTACTACCAGCAGTCTTCCCTGATACATGGGGTGCGCCTCCAGCTAGAGTTGCACGTGCTGGTGACGGGTGGTTCTCTGCACTTTGGAGTGATGTAGGTGCGGACTACTACAAGCGATGCGGTCCTACGAAGGACCAGGATGGGTGGATTGCGCGCGACCCTGTCTCAACGACTTGGAATGTCAGCCAGATCAGTCTAAGCCCCGACACAACCAATTGGACGATGCTTGACGAGGCAGGGGTCCTGAAACTCTGGGACGACGATGCAAATAGTATTGCGCGTGAATTCAGGGTCCAGGACTACAAGGTCTCCTTCTCCTTCCTACCTCACAAAGGGGTGGCTGCGTACCAGCACTCGCGGAACAGGGATATATTAGCCAAGGACGTTTCCCCTCCAATACAGCATTGGGGGATCATTGCCAATCCAGATACTTTCGCCACTTGGACTTTCGAAGTCAGGCCTGGTCCGAAGACGCTACTTATTACCCGCTTGAAGTGTTCCCCCGCGGACTTTGACAAGTTGTTGTCGAAGGTGATGTCGATAGCTCGGGCGCATGGCATGGAGAAGATTGAGGTATACAATTTGTCGGATAATTTACAATCCGCGGGTATACGCCTGGGAGGCACCACTGCTCAACGAGGCGAACATATGTCGGCTTTCAAGTGGTATGGAGCAGAAGATCCACGCGAGGTCGAGTGGCTTCTTAATGAGAGGTGAACGATACATCATTCATAGGTCCACAACGAGCTTTAACAACCCTCCCAGATTTTGTTGGTGCTAGATACGAATTCTTTCGGACGGACTGAGATAAACTCACACCTGATGCATACCGACGATACTATTATGGAATGCAACGATTTATACAATTATGTAGGTGCAATGCACACGAGTTGATGGATGTCAAAAAGTGTAGGATTGCCAGTGCACCCCGTCAGCTCCTCGCGCCGCACCCGCCCCATTTCTGCCAGCGACACCAGCGTTTCCATCTCCCCTGTCAAGTTGAGCACAGGAAGTGCATCCCAGCTGGGAAGCGTCTGTCCAGGAAGCTCAAGTAGCCCAACGCTGCTACAGTTCGTCTCCTCCATCAGAGGCACGATAAACTGTTTCTGCTTTTCCTGTGTGCGGACCTTCACGTGCGAGCCGACCTCGAGGTGATTCGTCGACAGCGAGACGAAGTCAGGGTAGTTGGGGT
Source organism: Tephrocybe rancida (assembly GCA_018858115.1). Classification (NCBI taxonomy): domain Eukaryota; kingdom Fungi; phylum Basidiomycota; class Agaricomycetes; order Agaricales; family Lyophyllaceae; genus Tephrocybe; species Tephrocybe rancida. The sequence continues at coordinate 122,978 of JABCKT010000010.1, forward strand.
AAAGCATAACGTAGCCGCGGAGGTAGACGAGTTCGATGAAGTATTTCTTCCATGATTTCTTCCAGTTGTTGGAGCGTACATTGGGGACGATGTGTGCGGCTGTAGAGGGGAATTGGGAGGAGAGGCGCATTGTGAGGTAGCCGTGGAATTCGCGCCAGTGTTCGGGGAAGTAGATGGCGCCCCAGCTGCAGGGAACGGGCGAGAGGTAGGGGGTGGTTGGATCGGTAAGGCTATGTTTGTCGAAGAGAGTGCGTGCGTTGAATACGCGTCGACCTTCCAGGGGTAGTTCGGCATTCTTCTGTTGGTATAAGCTGATACCGAACATCATTGGGGATCTGTTGCTCGCGGCACCATATCTAACAGTGCGTCAATAAATAAGTCAATAGGTATTTGATGGGAAATGACCTGTATCGTAGAAGAGACATCTTTGCCCAAGCATAAAACAGAGGGGATAACTCCACGTCGTCCTCAAGAAGCAAACCATATGTATCATTTGAGGTAGGATACCAGGACTCAACGACGGCTGGCATAAGCCCACCCTGGACAATTCGATGATGGACGAACATAGTCCCGTGCGGCCAATGTAGATGTTGAACTGATTTCAAAGTCTCTTTATCTGCTGATTGTTCGACATTCATTCGTAGATTCACAGTGTCCCCGTAGAAGTATGCTTTCGACAAAGAAGTCATCAGTCGCCCGAGAGAGTGGGGTCGGTTGTTTGTAACGATGCTGATATCGATGCGGGGCTGGTTCCAGTCTTAGGATGGGCGTAAGGCATCTGTTTGAAGGAGAGATAGTAGAAACAAACTTTTCCATTCAGCGAGAGATAGAGAGCCCATCCATTCAGTGTGAGGAAGATCACGTCGGGAAATCCGCAAAGAAACACTTCCGTGCCGCAAGCTGGTAGGATCAGCGACGAGGTTGGTGAAGTCACCGTTTTCGTGGAGGCTCAAAAGAACATCGGCCAAACGGGCTAAGGGTTGGAACCAGGCATGAAGTTGTGCTTGAGGCTTTAACGAGGTTCTGGGCGATGGAGCTACATAAGACAAGGCACAGTGGTCCGAGGCGACAAATTGTCCGCTGTGCGCATGATGATTATCTTGCTCCTCATGGACCCATACATTGACCAGGTGCGTGCCGCGACCTTGAAGCCTACAGAGTAAAGGACTGAGCCTTCGCAAATCCTCGAACGTTTGTAGGATGATCACAAAGATGCCGATGTCTGAGTCAGGGTACTTCGTTGCCGAGCTGCTAAAGTAGTCCTCCGAATCACTCCCATTGTCACGTAGGCCAGAAACTACGCCACTAGAGTGGTGTAGTACTCGTTCGATCCCTATAGCTTGAGATTCGATGTCAACGCTAGTGCCAAAGACGACACCGCCGATTCCGTCAGTGCGAGACGCGGCAATGCGCTCTCCCAGAAGACGCCATGGCTGAGCCAGAGGAGAGCTGATGTCTAGTTGTGTCGCCAGAATCGCAGGCATGACGAATGGCGGCAGGAGGTGATGTGCTTCCTGCGGAAATCCAATCGATCTACGCAGGCATGGCTCGAAAGTGTCGAACAGTGAGAAACAGATACCATTGGGGCCATACGGAAACGAAAGCGCCGGAGGTTGTAAGAGAGTTGCACGAGAATGACTGGTCTGTCCTGCTAAACCGTCTTGTCCCAGTATCAACACCCATCCAGAAACTCGAGCGGCAGCGTGAATTGCGCGATCCTGAGCGTTGGTGTCCGTCGAGAACGTTTGAAGTCGTATATCTGGGCAGTCGGGGTACGAAGAAACAACCTTCCTTATGACGGAGCGAGCTGGTAAGGCGTTGGCGTAAGGCGAGAGCAAAATGATCTCGCGCAATTGAGATGGGCCGAGCAGTGATTTTAGTGCGTCTTCGAGACCCGGAAGGGAGGTTTTGGTAAATGGAAGTATCGCAGTCAAAAAGAACGCGGGGATTGGGGCAGCAGATACGTTCAATGTTGTGTATGTCGCGCCATCATCGTAATGGTGGATGTGATCGAAATCGACGCTCTCGACTCCGACTTCGGTCCTCTGAACGCGGAGTAAGGTAGAACAAATAAACAGTCCAACTGGTATGAGGATTCCGTATAAGAGCCATTTAGAGCGGACAGTTAGTGGGGTTTCCTTTGTGGAGTTCGGAGGCATGGTCGCGGTTTGAGTACAGGTCGCAAGTCGCGGTTTCCGAACCTCCGACGTCAAAATCATGTTACTTTATAAGTTCATTCAACTGAGATGCCCAGGTCACCAGGTTTATAGCTTCGGTATTAGTGTTTGTCTGTTATACAAGCAGTTCGACTATCTATGAAGTCTCAAATCTAGCACCAACAAAACCTAAGCGGAGCGAGCGTCAGGATTGACTGTGGGCTCATACCACGCTGCAAACTCACCTCTCGTTGAGAACCCACGCAACCTCGGATGGCGCTTGCATTCCGTACCATTTGAAGGCCGACAAGTGTTCTTTTCGTTCAACAGTGACACCCCCAAGGCGCGTGCTAGCGGATTGCAGGTTCGGCGGCAAATTATATACCTCGATCTTCTCCATGCCATGTATTCGAGCTGTCGACATCGCCTTCAAGAACAACTTGTCGAAGTCCTCAGGACAAGATTTCAAGCGAGTGATGAGGAGTGTTTTTGGCCGTGACTTGACTTCGAAGGTCCAAGTGGCAAAAGTATCTGAGTTGGCGATGATCCCCCAATGTTGGATGCGAGGGGAAACGTGCCTTTGTAGGACGTCCATGTTTCGCCAATGCTGGAATGCAGCGACACCCTTATGAGGTAGGAAAGAGAAGGAGGCCTTGAACGTATCCGGGACTGAGAGTGTGCTGGCGATATTATTCGCATCATCTTCCCAGAGTTTTGAGACCCCAGCTTCATCTAGCGATGTCCAATCACTGTTCGTTGCCTCAGGACTCAAGCCTTCCTGGCTAACATCCCAAGTCGTCGACACAGGGTCGCGCACGATCCATCCATCCTGGTCTTTCGTGGGTCCACAACGCTGGTAAAATTCCGCTCCCACATCGCTCCAGAGCACTGAGAACCGTCCATCGCCTGCGTGTGTGACTCTCGCTGGAGGCGCGCCCCATACGTCGGGGAAAACGGCCGGAAGCAAAGACGCGTCTGCTATTACCCAGTGCAACAAGCGCATCATGTGTCCTGCGTACCCTTTGCCCCGGAAACGCGTCGAAGTGAAAACGGATGCGATACCATAACATGCGACTTTCTTGGGTCTCGGATCAGACTTAGAGACGACGAGGCCCTCGCGGCGGAATCTGTGGTATGGTAAGGATAACGAGGGAAATTGCGAAAAGGAGATGAAGCTACGTTTCACAGGAGCACACAAAATCTATGCCTGTTGGATCGTTTCGAGGCGCCAGGACCCTATCCAAGATATAACCTCAGATTTAAAGGGAAGTAACGGGTATGCGCATACCATGTAATCAGCTTCCCGTTTTGAGCCACCTCCGTTGTATCAGTAAAGGCATCCCTTGCCAGATACTCGTCCAACGTGAGGCCTTTCCCCCACTCGACGAAGGTTCTGCATCTTGATTCGAGAGTTTGTTCTGGCGTTGCCGGGAATAGGGAAACCGAAGAAAGAGTATGAGTGCTCATATCGCTGTTGTGGCAGTAGCTTCTATAATGAGTTATATGTACAGTGGAGTCCAGGAACCTGAACAATATTTTAGCCACCAATCATCTGAATAAAGAATCTGCAGCTTGTGTCCCGCCCCGAAACGGATCGATCGATTGATGGCATCAAAATCTCACAATCGGATTGGGGGATTTTGCCTGGCGCGTCAAATTATGCGACCCTGCATGATGACTTCGCCACAACGCCAGACCTTCGACTCTTCGACGTTGACTACATATAAGTAACCTTTTCGATCACGAACTTCCCAGCCGTTTCAATGACAAGCCGTACAGGTAGCATCACCATGCTTCGATCAATGACTCAGTGTCTCCTCCAGCCGTCGTTATCTTCGATGGTCTGAGGTCTCTGGCGTCAAACTGAGCTCGCGATCACGATGTCAAAGGCCAACTTCGGCCTTGACAAGGCTTGATTGGGATCCTGCCAACTGAGGCAATCTCGACGTTCAGATCTGGCGGCGGCATAGTTTGCCATTGTAAAGATCCCACGCGCTGGTTCTATCAAATGTGCTATCGCCACGGAGGACTCGAAATATGATGCATTTCAGGCGGTGTCGTTGTGGTTGCTCTTGCGACTGAAAGGAGAAAAAGGGTGGATCCCTTTGTCGAACTGAACCAAGATAGAGAATTATCAATCAAGATGGCAATTTTACATTTATCTCAACTCTCGTTCCCAGTTCACCCAAGTGGAGACTCGTGGGTCGAGGTGTAGGTCCCGATGTCCTTGAATTTCCCGTGAGATACCCCGGCACCAGGCGGCATATTTTTGTTGCTCTGGTGAATCGCCCACAAGGTCCTTTATAATGTGATTTGTCAGGTGTGCGTAACAGTGAAGCCGAGAAGTTTCTCACCAGATGGTTGCTTTTCATCTGCTGATAAATCTTAACGCACAAGGCAAACAACCGATCGCGTTCAACTGGAGGGGTAGCCCAATTCCGAAGGCTTCCTGTGAGGTTGTCTATAATTGCTGTAGGATGATCAATGAGGAAACATTGCGCGCTATGGTTGAAGTCATACCACGTAAAGTATCCGACGATGCGTCTTCTGGTGCATCATCGTGCACCTCTGTTGACACGCCGACAAGAAGAGGGTGCTGGCATTTATCCACCTCGAGAACCAAACGAATAAAGTCATGTTCGTCTTTCGGGTCTGTGGATACGAGTGCCGTTAGCAGGTTCTCGATATATACATCTTTGTAATCCTACGGATGGGATGAGTCGAGGTCTCGCATACGGAAATTGAACTGACCGCGTAAGCCTTGGGATCGAACTTCAAAATCCACTCCATGACTTTGAAGTCCAATCTTCGCCGAGTATTGTCAGAGAGCGGGAGATGCGTCCAGTTGAGCCTCATGTTCAAGTATCTCAGCCAGGGCTAACAGCATCAGTATAAAGAATCAGAAGGGCTCTTCGGGCTTCTTTGAGGAAGAAGACTTGCTTTTCTGTTATCCTTGGCGTTCACTACCACATCTGCACATCCTAGCCAGCTTTGTATCCAGCGATCCATCTCAATATAGTCACTTCGAGTAGGCGAGGCACACTCCATCACTTTTTTGTTGAGGTTACGCCAGGCCCACACTCCCAATGATGTAGACGAATACTAAGAGCGAAGAATTTAACTCGATCTTCAGGGAATTTGCAATGGGCTCACCGAGCTCAAAGTTTGTTCTTTGATCCCGAGTTCAGTAGTTTCCGAAGCTGGCAGTTCAAAACCGCCTTGGTCGAGAGCAGCAAGGAGCTCTGGATCGTCGAAATCTATGGCCATGTCCGGATACTCGTCTTGACTTTCTTGTGACTCTCTCTCGACTTGCGTTATACTTGAGCGGTCAGGGGGCGCTAAAGCTCTCTTACGAGCATCCAGGAATGTAGACAGCATCTGTCTGATCTGTTCCGCAGTCCGAGGTTCATCGGCGAGGATTTGGGCCTTGAAGATAGGATCAAGAGCCTCTGTACAAATCACAGGTTGAGACACTACGTCGACGAAGGTCAAGGATGACTTACGGAGCAATACAGGTTCGGGGTAATTCGAGTCAACCTGATAGGCCTCCAAGATTTGCCGCACCGCTCCTACGAGTAATTGAACGCCAAAGTGCATCCTACCCAGTACCATCCCATGCTCTGCCGACTTCAACAAAGACTCTCCCAAAGCTCTATAATCGTTTGCCATTACAATGGCCATTTCTTCTACCCATGAACTGATGCACTCGACTGATGATTTGGCGTCCTTCAATATGGTTGCCAGGTGTATCATGCCACGAATCACTCCGACTCGAGTGGTATCGTCCGCATCCGAGAAGTCGACGTACGTTCGGGCGGTCTTCATACGCTGAACATGACTCATGGGATCGAGACGGATACCGATGGCCACAGCACTGAGCCTGTTGTACAACATAGAAAGGTCCTGAACGTCTGTTGGAGTCTTCTTTGAAAAGGGTAGTTTAGTCACTGAGACAGCCATAGACAGCATTTTTTTGGCCTTGGGAGTGAGAAAGCGCTTGGGGTCAGTTTCGTCACAGCCAACCGCGTGAAATAAGAGCTTCAGGAAGACAACGAATGCGGAATCTTTAGGCTCGTGCTTGTCAAGCACAGTCCAATCGTGATTGCTCAAGAAAGAGGGATAATCAGGTTTCTCGTGGCGAAGACCTGCGAAGTTGCGGCTCTGGAAGATTTTGCTGAGGCGGTCAAAGACCGTGGAAACGTCGTCGAGGCACCAGTGCCAGTGTTTCCACAAGAGAAAACACCGTTCGGTTATGATTTGGGCATAAAAGTCCTTATTATCAAGGGACTCTTGTGACCGAGAATGATCGCTAGAGGGGTCATGGGTGAGGCGGACCTGGTTGAGAGCGTGTACAACGAATCCCCAGGAAGCAGGAAGACGCGAAGCACTCGTCGTCATTCCATGAACGGAGAATTGAGTAAGCGCACATTGGCAAAAGATCGACTGCCATATCAATTCACTGAGAGCAAGCTGATTACGTTGAGGGAGTCTGGCGTCTGCCTCGAAAATTTCCTGCAGATATGACGTGAAGGGGTGGAGTTGCTTCTTGGTCAATTCATCTGCGTCTTTCCGACTGTCAAGGAGATGAAAAACTGACACCCATAGCTCCGCGGCGTAGTGTGTGAGAGGGAGACCACTGGGAAATAGATCGCTCTGGATGAGGTCTATCACGGAATCCATTCCATACTCCCGGAGGCAATTCATCAAAAACGGGATGGATCGTCCAAGAGCGATACTCGAACTTGGATTCCTGTAGGGTAGGTCGAGGCGAGCGGACAGTTCCACAGCGAACCAGCAGATGGATAGACTGAACGTATTTAGCGATTCCCGTTCGAGCGATTTAGGGGGCATACAAGATACGAATCTCGACACTTGATCCTGTACAGTGGCTTCTAGAAGTGCCTTGTCAGCGTCCGTAGCCGACGCAAGAAGCCACGACAACAGCTGTGTCGTAGCACGCTGCACTCGGAGCCATTCACATTCGTTCTCGATCCCAAGTTGACTCGTGACCGCGACGACGTCAAACAGCTTGTCAAATACTTGCTTCAAGGTTTTGGTAAACCCATCGACGCTCATTTCCGGACCAAGTTCCATGCCATCGTAGGTTACTCTGATCGGTGGCGGAGGGGGTGTCTCGAGACGAATGATGCTGACCAGTTCGTGGAGCCATCCCTTGCGGATGTAGGAATCGTCATTGAAGCTCTTGCCAGATGGGAGGACACTGATGCCGCAGTCCTTCTTCATCCTTTCCCATACCACAGTTCGTACCCCATCCTCAGCAGCAGGACGAGATCTACTTGGTGGTAATCGCTTTGGGGCGGGCTCCTTGAAGTCGGTGTTTACTATGCGCGCCGGTTGAAGGGGCCTGGCCCAGTCCTGAGAAAGCGGAGCGATGGCTTGCAAAAACCCATCGTCCTCCTCGAGATCTCTGGTAAACATCGTTCTTCTGCTTCGGCCATGAACAAAATGGGTATTGTCGGACGCGAAGACGTGGAGTCCGTTCCCTTTGGCACGTGCTCGTCGTTCGCGCTCCTTCTGCTTTCGGTCTTTCTTCGGCGGTGGTGCATTGGGGTCCGGGACAGCCATTACACGATCGCGGTCATCGTCAGCTTCAGCTTCAGCACCTGCGGGCTTATGCCGCGATATTCGGGAGGATGGCGCGGCATGGCGCCCACCCGACCTCCGACTCGTAGGTTTCGTCCTCGTGTGGCCATCAAAATTTAAGCGTGTCTGGCGTTCCTGGCGACTCCCATGCGTCGTCACATCGATATTATACTTTGACGACGACGCTGCGCGATTGGAATTACGGGACCCATCAGGGGGCCGCCTCTTTGTCTTAGGTCGACGGGGCCCGCCAACGGTCCGAGTCCTCGCGAGCATCCAGTCAATCAAACTCTCCTCTCGCATATGGCCGCTCGAAGAAGCCCGTTCCTTTTTCGGTACAGTGTCGCCGGCTAGGTATGCTTGGATCTCCCAATCGTCCACGCCGTCGTCCTCATCCGACTCGTCGGATACGTCCCCGGTGAGGTCCACAACGTCAATGTTATATCTAATACCTGCATGACCCCTCAATCCAGATGGTTGTCCTACCCAGTCGTTGTCCGACATAGAGTCATTGACAGAGGAACGCTGGTCATCAGAACTCTCGGTGTCACCCTTGATTTCCCTGTTGCTCCAAGTGTTCTTCGACCATGCAGTTCTCGATTGACCAGGAAGTACGGCGTTCTCCTCGTTCTCACTTCCTGACAGTTCAGCCGAACGGCGCTTGCTCTTGGGCTTGGACTTCGATGCGATTGACGGGCCGGCACCGAGCTGATTCACCATAGAGTGCGGATACAGGCGACGAAGTTCCTTTGTGGCTTTTCTTTCCGCCTTTGTTTCGGCAGCGTCTGGAACTTCTTCCTCGAGTTCGACATCTGAACTGTCCTTGATATCCATTTCGGCGTCTGAGTTGTTGGGAGAACTTCGAGGGCTCGGCTGGACGTCAATAACGTCCATTTGGTCATGATCGCTGAAGTACGGAGGTGATGTGGACCGAGTGGCGCGGAGGGAGAGGCGTGAGGAGCGTTGAGAAGGGGAAGTTGGCTCAGAAGGTAGAGGAGACGTTGGACGTCGTGTGTGCATGGTGTCGGGGCTTGATGGTGAGGGTGGATAGTCGACCTAGACCGTTCTTTAGAATATCGCTATATTCGAATAAAACTGGAACATACCAAGGAGTTGGACACAGAACGAGGTCTCGATGCCTCTCTTTGCTCAGAACCTGAGCGGTCAGGTCTAATGGGGAACGCCCTCCGTCGGCGTGCCTTTGCCCTGTCACTTTCCTCTTGGGCTAATTGAGCTAGTCGCTGTTCTTCCGACCTGGCCTTGCGTCGTCGCTCTTTTTCCACCCGTCGAGCTTCTTTAGAGAACGTTCGCATACTCTTTGACTCTTCGTCGTCCGAGGAAGGTAAATCTTGCAGTAGCCCAGTAAAAGTCGGGGCGCCTGGACGAGGGGCTTCGCGAACACGAGTCCTCTCCCTAATGCGCACCCGCTCGCCGTCGCTGTCGTCTTGGGTCTCCTCGGGGGGCTGCCATGGGGGCTGTGACTCCTCAGGATGGTCATCTGTGTGATCGTAATGGTCGTTATTCACCCTGCCCGTGCCACGGATGTTGACGATGGCGTCAGGGTTGGCGCTGAGAGCTTGCTTGTATTGGAACTTTTCGACGGTATAGGGTTTGAGCTGGGCAGGGGCACGTCTGCGTAGAGGGTATCGCGAGATGTTGGGTATATCAAGATTGGCTTCGTCGAAGAGAGGGTCGTGCGGTGCAGCAGGGTTTATGGCGGGCTGTGGGTTGTCGGCGGGTGGAGGAGGATCTTGAAGCGGAGAGTTCTGAGGTGAGCTTAAGATGCGTTCGTGGAGAGGAGTCAAAGGTGACATGGGTTGAGGGGAGGCGTGCAAAGGACTTCGTGCCGGTGTTGCCAACAAAGTAGGGTGGCTACCAGTATGGTGTGCCACAGAAGCTGGGGAGAAAATATCCTCTAGCCTTCGGGCATCACGGATAGGTGTCGCTTGCTTTGCCGAGGCTGGAGGATCAAAGAGTCGAGTGGGAGACGCGTCGAATAATGACATTGGATCGGCTGACGGGGATCGCAGTCGAACATGCGGCAATGGCATATGTGATGGTTCCTCCTGTATATCTGGAGACTCCTCATCCTCGGAAGTTAATATGAGAGGAAGGTTTGGCAGTATAGCAGGCAAAATGTCTCGCAGTTGGGCATGTGGCGAGGCTATAGGTGATGTGTGCGTTAATGGCTCCTGCTGCATATCTGGAGTTTCTTCATCTTCGGATTTTGATACTAGATATAAGTCAGAAGGTACGGCAGGCAACACGTCTCGCAGCAGAGCATGCGGCGATGATAAAGTTGATGTGTGTGTTGATAGTTCCTGTTGTATATCTGGAGGCTCCTCATCTTCAGAATGAGATACTAGAGGTGAGCTTGACATTGCGGCAGGTAGAGTGTCGTTGGGTTTTTCCTCTGACGCGTCGCTACGAGGCGGGCTAGGACGTAAGGATGTGTCAATGAGGTAGTTAATACGTGTGGCGACGGTAGATGGGGATGAAAAACGCGTGGGGGAGGCGAGTAAGTTTGGGCTTGTGTTGACAGAGGAAGGCCATGGTACAGAAGAGGAACGAGGAGGCGTGCCATAGGGCAGTTCCATGGGGTCGTAGTCGTGATAAAGCTTCATTCAACACTGAAAAGATATTCACAATCGAGGTTGACTCTAGACACGCACCTTCATCCGTTTTCTGAGCGATTGACCATCATCATCATGACGGTCAGCCTTCTCTGACTCCGGCTCAACATTGCTCGGTATTTGAGTTGGCAGCCACTTGAGTTCGCGCTCTTCGTCGTCTGAGGTTTCGACGACCTCCTGGCTGTTCATGGCTGTCTAAGCAGCGCACCAAGGCTGGTGGTTGTTGCCTGAATTTCTGGCTGCTGTGACACAACGCGCTATTGTCACGACCACGTGGTTATATCGGATGTCACAAACAGCAATTAACGCCATGCCGCATAAGGGGCACTGTGGCGGACTGCAAGCAGGCTGAGGCTGGACGAGTCCTGAATCAATACTTTGTCCGAAGGCCAAATCGAACGAAGTTTCCAAACACTGGAGTCGTGTCATGATAATCAACCCTTAGTCAGGCCTAAAGGTTTTTGAATTGCCACGCTTTCAAGCCAAGCCAAGAGCAATCCGCCACCGTCTCGCCCGCCGGCTACAAATTAGACATGATACGAATGGCAAATCCTCCATTTCTGGATTCTCAGTGCGGACGACTGTGTGGCAACAACTTGCTCGTTTTGCCGAAGATGCCGGGTTCTTTTTTCGGAAGGAAGGCACGTGCCGATCTAGTCTCGATTTGATTCAATAGTCCTGTCAGGACTTGCTCTGGACCATGACCAACACCCACCGACCCATAACCTCAAAGGCAAGAGGAATCTGCAAGTACTACACGACAGATAGGGGCTGCTTCAACGCCAATACATGCAAGTTCTTACACACATCCGAGCCTGCCTCGGATCCCTCGAGCTCTCGAGGCCCGGCTCTGACACCCTACGACAAGGCTAAGCGATGCAAGTACTTTGAGGAGGGTGAGTTCGTCAAGTCAAGGCGATTTCATGCCCGAACTCACCATTTAATTCAGGTTATTGCAAGAGAGGGGACAAGTGCTGGTTCATTCATGAGACCAAGGGTGGAGCAAGTGCTCAGGCGGAAGACGATGACGACGAAGAGCTTTGCAGTGTCTGTTTCGAGAAGCCATCGTTATACGGTCTCCTAGGTGAGTATTCATTCGGCATCTCTGTTTTGCCTCATACGCTGACATCTCGTCACAGGAGGCTGTAATCACATCTTCTGTATCGAGGTGCGCTATCTCCACTATTCCAAGGTTGCCAGCTAACCGTCATCCGTAGTGTATACGCAAGTGGCGCGACCCCGCAGGCAAAGGCGGCGATGTTACCAACATCAAGAAGTGCCCCATGTGCCGCGCTGCATGTCGGTACATCATACCCTCTTCCCGATTCTGTAAGGATGGCCCGGAGAAGTCACGGATCGTTCAGAACTACAAGGACAGCATGGCGCGGGTACCCTGCAAGTCCGTACATCCTCTCTTTTTGTCTTGTTTTGGTATGGTAACCCGTTGTTCCTAGACATTTCACGGCAACCAAGGCCAAGAGCCCGAAGAAGCCTATGTGCCCTTTCGGAAAGGATTGTTTCTACCAGCATCTCAACGACGACGGGACGCCGTATACCTTTACGGATGGAGCCGATGTTTCAATGAGGGTATACTCCATGCTTGCAACTATTGCCATGTTCATTAACTCAGCTACTTTAGATCTGGGCCCGCCGCCGTTTCGCTCATAGGCATCCGTTCGGTTTCTTTCCAGAGGTCTTTGATCCAATGTTCTTTACGACCGGGGAGGGCGCCGGTCTGGCGGGAAGCATCGCCATGAACATGTTCGATCGGATGATGACAGAGGTTATCGAATCGAACGCCACACGTGGGGGTCTTGAGGGAGGTCCTGGTGGAATGCAGTTCCGCGTCCACGGGCAAGTGGGGATGACTGAGAGCCTAGAACGTGCGAGGTCGGAGATGGTGAGCGACGCCGTAAACGCCATTCGGGCACAGATGGCTGCAGGACCAGGAGGAGGAGGAGGAGGAGGAGGAGGAGGACCAGGATCAGGATCAGGACCAGGACCAGGGCGAAGAACTCACCCCAGACCCGTCATTATTCCCGAAACAATGGCCCCGCCCCCCGTCTGGGACCTTGAGGGCGAGGGCGACGGAACGGATAATGGCTGGGGGTGGAACGAACTTGTCGCTGAGGCTGTTTACAACCCAGACGTAGACATGACAGAGCGGCTTGAGCTACTGGTTCGTCCTTCACTTCCTTTTTATCTCTGATTTTTCCTAATATTCCACAGGCCGACAACATGCTAGGATCACTACGTATCGTCAGAGGACGCGATACCGAGTCGCCGCCCCCGCCTCTCGAGCCTATAAACAATCCGCGCCCGGACACACCCCCGCCGCCCTTGGAGCCTATAGGTGGTACCCAGCAAGAGAGCGACGACGATATGCCTGCTCTTCAGAGCGTGTCCAACTCTAGCGACGGCGGGATCAGCGAAAGCGACGGGGACAGTGATGCAGAATCGGATCGTTACTCTGACTACGATCCTCCTGATGACTTGCCACCTGTGGAGAGAGCTTTTGATCTGGCGTATCGTTCTATTCAAGAACTTGTCGAAAATCAGCAACCACCGCCTCCGCGACCAGAGCCGACTGAAGCACGCCCGAGGTTCAGCACGGTTGTTGAGAGGCAGCATGAGGAGAGAGATGAAGAGGAAATGCCGGGGTCCGAAGAGATTGAACCGCCCGCCGAGCAAACTGCGTTTGCTGCTCCATCTCAGGGTCCTTCTGTGGCGTCGTCATCGGGGGATCATGAAGTGCATACGACGGCATCAGTACTACCCCTTTTGATTATCGCAGAGTCTCCTGTGGCATCGCCTTCCGAGCCGACACCAGACCCACCATTTGTGACAGATGGACGGGGTCGAGTGGTGTGGAGCAACAAAGATGCGACAGAAACTCCAGGAACTCGGGATGAATCTTCAGAAGAAGATCCTCAGGCTGTGCCCTCCAGCACATCTCGATTGTTTGAATGGATGTCCGGATTCTTCTAGGAGTTCTTTATCATTATATTATCCTTTGTAGCGATGGCCAGTAATTTCGTGTATAGTAGACTTGACAAACAAATGCAAACTCCCCCATGTCATTGTCGTCGACATCGAGGATCAAGGCCTCGTTGACTGAGCAGCTTGGCGCCAATGCCCCGCCCTACTTCACTGCTATCAAGGCCTTCGTAACTGGCCAGTCGTCGCGCTCAGAGTTCGAGGATGCCGTTCGCCAACTCCTGTCAGCGCCGTCGCTTGTTCAGCTGCACAATGCTCTCATCATTTCGCTCTTTGACTCGACCATCCACCGCCATCCACCTCCCCCTATACCAGTGGCAACCCCGGTCCACAAGCAGCCTCCTTTGAAACGCAGACGCACGGATGACTACAACCACGCGTTACGTTCTACCCGCCTGAAGCGATGGACTCTTGGTACTGGCAAGCGCGAACGCGAACGTCTGCGCGCTCTCGAGACGGTCGAGCCGCCTCCACAGCGTATGGAAACCGATGAGATTGCGAGTGAACGCGGCGTTGTTCTGTTGTCCGAACGAGGTGGTGAGTACCAATTGTGTGTGGCATGCGTGCATGGTCGCCGGCACTCACACAACATGCCCGCTAGATCCACCAGGAAGTCGCCTCCCTGTCCATCTGTTTTCGATCAGTAGAGCACCTACCCTGGCTCATATATCGGACCGCATGAATCTAATATCTGCCCAAAACAACTTAAATGCTCCGGCGCGTAATGTACCATCACTCATGAATCTTGCCTGCGAGGTAAGTGCCACTGCTGCACTGTCGTTTTTACGTCTCTTCTGACACCTCATGCAGGCCAAGCTTAAGCAACTCATCACTCACGCCCTTACACTGACGTCGACCTCACATGCCATCTCCTCCATTTCGCCCTCAACATCATCCAACCCCATTCATCGGCCACCACCTGTGCTCTCCACCTCAGCCTTCCAAACACTATTCACCATCGCACCTGCTGACCTACCGAATAAGTCTGCCACGGCAATGCGACTTGCCCTGGGAGAAACCGATGCCGTGGATGATACCTACCATGATATTGCCCTGCTGCAAGACCGCGAGGTCAGGGACCAGCGGTGGCAGATAGTTGCATTACTTGCGGAGAGGAGTGCAGTCAGGGAGGGCTTGCGCGGTGTCGCCAAGGGTGTTGCAGCATGAGGAAGTTGACTCATTGATTGCTAACTTATTTACATTGGAACTTCACTTTTATACTCATGTCGCACGAGATACAAACGGGGAACTTGTACATACGACCTTTATCATCTCTAGCTTGAAGGTGGTTATCTAATAAAGACGTCACCTGCTTGATACCTAAATCACCAAGCTGGGAACACAAGTTGCATCCGTCTTCATATCTGTGGGCGCACACGCGGAAGTGGTTCTCGGTGCATAGGCAGCTGAGACTGTATGTACAATTTATATTCAACATGCCTCTAGCTATCAAACTGCGGCGAGTTTGGGTGGGTATCACGTATATTGTGGGGATTTCATGGATCGCGAGATACCTCTAGATTCGAGGATGGTCACGGTATAACAGACAGACTGGTGGAGCAACGAAATATGCCACTCGAATATCGTCCGGGGTATAAACACTCTTCGGGAATATTTCACTACGCAACGTGTGGTTCAGGTGAGTGCGATATGGCCATAGTATATCTCTCTGCTGCGGCGATTGTTGGTACTTGAATAAGGGTCCCTGGGACTGCTCCTAACCTTGTAGCTCGTGGGACGCCCTTGGTGCCCCACCACCAGCTCATATTGAAGAGTGGCCCGACGATCTGGATTCTATAAACCTCGGGTTGAGCGCATCTTCTAGAAAGTCGAACATGGCGCACGAACATCAGGCTTTTCCTTGCTCTCCTAGCGTGTCCTCTGGTTCTTCCGGGTTGAGCTGAGCAGCAATCGTCATAAACCTAGATCAAAGAGGCGTAGTTAGACGGATTAGAACGCCAAAGAGATATCGCCTTGCTTGGCTGCGTCAAGACCAGCAAAGGTCCTCATTGCATGTAGATCAACTTGAAGTTGCTCGCACAAATCGGCCGTTTGTCCGATAGCACGGGACATTCTTCCAAGACTCGCCGCAAGTTGAGCATAGAGTCGATCTTTTGCTTGTGTTGCATTCGTTGGTGCTGAGCTCGCCATGGCAAGAGTTGAAGGTCGGTCGAAGGAGGTCTATTATTAGTACTAGCAAAATCAACGGCATTGTTCGAACCACGTGACACTTTAGAAAAGACCCCAGGAGCAGCGGGCGGCCCGGGCCGGTGCGGCACACTCAGCTGGCGACACACTACAGTACTTACTAGGAAGTTCAGGATTTCTGCGTGTCTACTAGTAGCTAAGCGCTACTAGAATTGGATCTTGCCTAAATCCTGGTTTTATCCCCTGAGAAACTATTTGCATTATAAAGTGGCGCCAGAGCCTTTTTAGATCTATAAATAACCTCTGCGCATTAGACCAAGGAGAGTTTTGGGAGTGTTACATTACAAAGCCCGTACTTGTATCTCCAGCTTTTCCAAAAGGCAACCAGACAGTGCCTGAGCCTCCTGAGATGTTTTAATGACTGACAATGTGGCTTAAAAGAAGTAGATAGTATTATGTAGTCACCGATATGGTATGTATCTTCAATGAGTGATGTGAATATTCAGTCCGTTCTGTTCTACGTTTGTGGAAAAATTGTAGAAGGGTAGCAACAAGGTAGCCCCTACCGAGTAACGACAGAGCACCGCTGTTGCCTGATATCTCAGTGGTGGCTACTCCTTTTGACCATGCGACCGCTGTGATCACGAGTCGTTGTCGACCTTGAGAAGGGTTTGGCGACAGGAAGCTTGCTCACGGCGCTCCAAGACGCAGAGTTGGCAGAGGAACCAGGTGAATAGGGTATGTAGGACACAGAGCCTGAGGAACTCAGCTGAACAAGGGATTTAGTGGAGGCGAAGTAAGTCGCCAAAGAATCCTTGGCAGGCGGTCCTTTCAAGGTCTGAGTGGTGTTTGTCTGTCGTGGTGGCGAACATAAGCTGAATTGCGGAGGATATATTGGGAAAAGACCTGCCTTAGCATTGAGAACGTAGGTTGCTGACCCATCATCAGGGACAAATGCAAATTCTTGTTGGGCCTAGATGGCTATCTGTCACAACTGACGAGTAAAAAAACAAAGAGAATTGCTCACCCCCGAGTCCATGAAGAAAGAAGTAGTCTGTCCATGAGAGGCAGGGAACTTGCCGTAGTGTTGAGGTTCAGACTGCATGAAAGAGACTGCGATGCTGTGAGCAATCGTCGAGTTGGATAAACGACTTGAATAGAGCCATACAGTGAATTACGAAAATCTTAGCGCTACCAGCGGCGACTCCAGGAACATTTATGAAGTGTATGTGGTTTCGGGCAAGCGCCATCACAGATTGGTAGTTGGCACCGAAACCAGAGTCTTGGGCATATCTCCATACCACGGCCGTTGAGCTGGCTGCTTTCAGTGATCCCATATCGAGACTGAATATTTTACCATGCGAAAGCGCGTCTGCAATTAAAATCAGCACGGTACACGAGAGACAGACAGAAAAATACGTACAGAAAACGTTCGTATCGTGGTCCAGGATAGCGTCGAAGGAAGAAGGATCAAAAGTTCCGGCGGTGACTGCTTGAGTTGACCAGGATTTAGCGGTGGCATCAAAGATGTAGATGGATGAAGCGGAAGACGCGTCGGCACCCAGGACATAGATGGCATTGACGTACTAATAATTGAAGGTTCAGCAGTCAGATCAAAGCTTCTCTCTGCCAGGCTGAGGTGATAGAAAACATACTTGGGACAGGTAGCATCTCGTCTTGCTACCATTAAAAGGTCTGTATATCGATATCGATACTCGTTAATACGGAGGTTAGCAGGAGAGCTGAGCGACATACGGCCGACCCGAGGTGGTAATTTCTGTAGCACTACCTATAGGGGTTTCGTCCACTTGAGCATATCTTACTTCGTGCATGGTTGGATGTCACTCACCGGAAGCCCACGTATCCTGGGTGCTAGCATTGTAGTCCTTGCCATTGAATCCAAAAGCCAACAGGTTCCAAGAAATATCAAAAGCTACGCAGGGACTACCAGCAGATGCAGCCCCAGCTAATGAGAGCGTAATGAGCGTGAGGAGAGCGCAAAACTTGGACATTTTGTCAGGGAAGTTGGTTGGTGAAAGAATGTGTGTGTTGGCAAAAACCAGATGCGAAACTGGAGGAGAATAGAACACTCCTCGAACCTTGAAATATGCCTGCCATTGGCACCCGATCTAGAAAGCAACCCTGTGTGTGTGTACATGTCTATTTAAGCCACAAGTGACCCTGCAAGTCCAAACCTCCATCCGATCTTTACGTAACTTAGCATTTGAAGTCGCTCAATTATCATAACTAGGAAGCAGTATATATGTATCATAATCGAAAGCATTACATAGCAATCTGCGAGCTGTCTAAGTTCAATGCATGAAGGAAAAGATTTACATTTGCTAATTTTGTCTGGCGTTCATCCTCATCGGTGACAATGCCCTTGTTGACGGCGTACACGATGTCCAAGACCTTGTCGCGCAGCGTGGTGACGAGGATAGACTGTTGATCGCCTACTGCGTGCAGAGCGATGGCTGCAAGGAGCTGCCAAACGGGCTGGTCTGCGTGGTCAACAGGCTTAGCACCGGGAGGAAGATTATAAGCCATCCGAATTGATGGGAGCAGCGAGGGTAAATGAGGGGCAAGAAATTGGAATAGATGATCGAACATGGTTCTCCTGGAAGAAAGAGATCAAGAACAAGATCAATTGCGAGTTGGCAAGGCGTACCATTGTAAGAATTCCTCTTCGGTTGGAGCCTCTGGAAGCTCAACGCCGCTGCTCATAGCTTGTTTCATGACCTCGACGCGACTGAGGAAGAGAGTCAAGAGAGCAGTTCCGGCCTGTACCTTGCATGAGTGCCTCGCTCGTGTAGATAAATTTCATGACAAAACATACCCCAGACTGAGCAACTTGAAGAACGTTCGTGCGGCTTAGCAGAAGACCAAGGAGACCCGTGACTAGCTTGAGTTCAGCCCTCGCGACGACGGGAAGGATACTGTGCAGCACGCCCAAAAGGAACGCTTCGGATTGCCGTTCAGCTTCAGCACGCTCCTTTGTATCTTCAATAGAATCGAGCAGATACGCATTCTGAACGACGTCCAATTGATCGAAGCAAGCAACGAGGAGGGTGAGGAGGGTGTACATCCGCTCATGGCTTAGATGACGAGTTGCTCTGGGCAAGATCTTTTTACCCTTGCTGGGAATAAGAAGCGAAATGAAGGGATGAGGATTACTAATAAAGTTTTGGTAAAACCGCAATAAATACAAGACAATTAGAACCATACCTAGTCTCAAGGGGCACCATAACCTTCAAACCAGCCCAGAGTTGGTCCACACTGGCATCGTATTCTAACTTCCTGTATGCACGTGAGGCCGACGATACTACACGCATAACAATGCCACAGACCATTGAATACTATACTCTTCGCCTTCTTCAGGGGAAGGCTCGTTCCTTTTAATGTTCTCTGTATTCAACACGACATCGTACAAACTCTCAACGGCAACCAAGATCTGGCGCTGAGAGAGAGGTTCCTTGCGGACAAGGCCGTCCGTCTGCACGACCGGGGTTAGGATTAGATTGCGATAAACACGAAAAAAATACTCACATCACCGGCATTGCCTAAAGCTTGGCGTCCCAGTTTAGCGGCCTCTTGCGCAGCGCCTTCCTTGGGTTTCTCGATTGTGTCTTTGCCGATGTGGGGATGTGCGTGTGAAAGGGTCGGAGAGTCACTGGGGTTTGCAGAGTCGACTTGAAGGAGTTGACGAGGCGCAGCCTTGTAGCTACGGCCAGAAGTTTTTCCCAGAGCGCCTTGCAAGCTGTGAACAGCTTCGAAACAGCATTAGCGATCAGAACACAAGGCCCCCCATCTAAATGAAAGGTTGCAACATACAATGAAGGCCCTTCTCTTCTTCCCTCTTGCGAGCATTGCTGACAATCCGTTCGACTTGCTGTTCCATACGAAGCATAGCGTTGGGCCGTCGATTGCCTGCCTTCTGTGCAAGACCAAGGGCAACACCACCACCAGAGGTGAACTTGAGGACACGGTCGTCCTGAGCCTGGATTCCCATGCGTGATCGCAAGATTGCTCCGTAGACTTGTGCATAGAAGTCGTCTGCGTAAGGATCCTGAGTGACCAGCTGGGAGACTTGGATCCTGGTAATGAAGTCCTTGTCTGATTGCGTCATGAGGTCGTTGTACCGTGCCTGAAACTAGGTGAGCATGGTCTATCCAGTCTCAAGGTAGAGCAGCGCACCATGTGAGCAATCTTAGCAGCTTTTTTCCTCCTCTTCTCCTCCATCATCTCGGCCTCGACAATCTTGCGCATCGCCTCGTTCCGAAGGGCCTCCTGTTCAGCGGGCGATGATGCATGGAGCTCTCGCATTATGTCTGCTTGGGCCAGCTCGGAGAGTAGACGTTGCTGGAGCTGAGCATTCTGAGGAAGATACTGCAGGCCCTCTTGCAGCGAAGCAGACAAGTGATTGCCAACTGCAGGAGAACGGGAACGCTGACGCCTGTGCTGCTGTTGCTGTTGCTGTTGCTGCTGCTGCTGTTGAAGGAGTAAATGGGCCTGTAGTTCGGCAGGAGTGGGGCCAGACGGTTGACGGCGGTGAGCAAATTGGTTGGGGCTGTGGCTCTGCTGTATCCGCGCAATCATCTGACGTTCCATTTCCTCGAAACGAAGCTGCTCTTGGAGTTCCTGCAGACGCTGCTGTTGTTCTTGTTGCTGTTGCAAGAGTAGTATGTGGCGTTGTTGTTCGTGGAATCGGGGAGATGGGGAGACGCCGGGAAGCATCCGAGGAGGTGGTGTACGCTGATGCTGCAGCTGCTCCCGTTGTTGCTGCTGAAGGGCCCGCTGAAGCTGCAATTGATGTTGCTGCTCCTGATACTGGAGAATCTGCTGGCGCTCATATTCCCGTTCCCTTTCTTGCTGTTGCTGCTGCAGTAAGAGATGCTGGCGTTCCCTTTCTCGTTGAAGCTGAAGGATGTGCAACGCCTCTTCTTCTTGCTGCTGCAACAGGAGCTGTTGCTGTTCTAGCTGCCGTTGGCGGGATTGTTGAGCAGATGCGCGCATTTCAGCTTCGATTTCATACAGCGTCCTGACCCCTGCGTTGGCGGAACCATGAGATTGAAGTTGGTGACCAAGAGCAGGCGAATGACCACCGTCAAAGGGCGAAAACCTGGACGTTGCTGGTGATGGGCGACGAAGTTCGTTGATGGAGCGGCCGGCGCCATTATTTCGAGGAAGGACAGAAAAGGGTGACTTGTCGTCCCATATGGCCTCCAAGGAATTGGTTGTTGACCGAGCTATGAGAGGACGGGGCGGTCAAGAATAGCTCAGGTGAGCCAAATATGGGTAAAATTCATACGGGGTTGAGTGGACCTGACAGGAGCAGACTGATTCGTCTGGAGAACCTGCTCCTTGCTAATTGGCTGTTGTTTGAGCTCCTGAACAGGCTTAATAGGATCCGGAAGGGCAGGGGTAGAGAAATCGAAGTCCTTGCCTGAGTGAACTGATATCAGGTGGCGTCAGGTTACCAAGCAGAAAATCGCATACCGACAGCATCTTCGCCACCGAAAGTCTCATCATTCAGTTCATCGCGACCTTCTTGGAGCAGATCACCGAGACCGTCGTAGCCCTCCTCTCCCCAGGTATAGACAGCGACATCGTCAGACACAAGAGCGCCAGGGTCCTTGAAGTTGAGCTTTTCTTGTTCTAGATCGTGATGTTCGAAACCAAAGAAAGACATAAGAGCATGAAGAAAAGAGAAGGATAGAGGGTTGAGTAACACAAGTTGAAGGAGGACACTAGCACGACACACAACTAAAGCTAGAGAACCTTGGAACTTGTAGTATACATCTCACGGTCTAGCGATACAAGTACAATTACAACAATACAACGCGTCTACGCGCTGTGGCTCTTATGCACAGTTTCTAAAAAGTCTAGTAGCGTACTTGCACTCCATGCCTGCGTATTACACGAATCTCCGCAGTACTTTCCATCTGGATTGGTAAGCTCGGGAATTCCAGCCCACGGATCGGTCTGGATGTGCTGACGAGGCTCAAGAAGTATTTTGTACAAATGATACAACGTCTTCTTCGTGTCCTAAATCTCATGGTCAGCAAACGAAACAAGCATGGAAGTATTAGTAAGGCCTACCTCTTCGCTTGCCCCGGCCGTTGCAAAAAGGAGATAGGCACGTAAAAAGTAACCCAGCGGCCATCCCCACTCAGGGCCCTATAAACGATCATATCAGCAAGTCACAAAAGACGGAAAGAGACCACACAGACGTTGTGGTAGTTCAAGCCCTTCGCTATGGACGCGTCTGTCGAATCGTTGGAGTTGTCGTAGTTCGGGCGGTACTGAAGGTCGACGGGATCCAACGTCTTCATTCCAAGGGGGGCACGCAGAACTTCGTCGGCCAGTTTGAGCGCGCCGAGACCTTTCTTCTGGTCAAACAACTCCGGCGCCACCGTCATCGCGATCGGGAAGTTGGGTCGGAACTGGTAATCAGACCATTCTCTACCCTGTCCGGACCCGTAAACATCTTTGTAGATGCCCCTGCGATTGACAAGCGACGAGTTGATAGCATATTTGGAATCTTCTGAAGAATCTGCATGCCATAAACAAACTCTTAAGTGGGGTGAGGATATTTAAAAGTAGATCCGTACCCAGAGGGACATAGTAATGTTTTTCAAACGATGCTTGGATCAAGCCAGCCCATTCCTTGTAGGTTACCAGCTTCTTCTGGCCGTTAACTGATAGGCCAGATATCATGATTAATGATGCTCTTCTGCTGTTCGTTTGCGTAAACTTACTTGTAGCATTGACACCCTTGAACGGGAACTTTCCTGTCGCCGACAATCCATCAACCCATGACAGAGTACTCTTGAGCAGTCCAGTGATCTCGACAGGGGCACCATCTCGTGGGGTACCTGGTACACCCTTGGTTCCCGCCTTCTGCGACTCCCCCATCTTGTCCATCCAGGTGCCGCAATTGTGCTTATTTCCACCCATAATAAACCCCGTTTCCCAATCTACGCGGATATCGATGTCAAAGCCTGCATCCTTCATTTGCATGTCAAGATTAGCGCCAGCGTTGTACTCCCTAAATCGAATTCCATCCGCGTGGCGCTGCAGAACCTCTTGAATGATCTCCGCTACGGTACTCGAGTAGGCGTAGGCCCGTGGGTCATCCCAAGCTACCCAGGTGTCATCCTTGGGGAAGCGCCGCTTGACGGGTTCGGAGAGGAGAGAAGTTCCGTCGGGAGCGCTCAGGACGTAATCCTGAATGTTCTGCAACATCCACCAAGGCGAATCGCGAGAGTTGTAACTATAGGGCATTCAGCGAACGGGCGACGGTATAGATGTTGCTAGGTACATACCGCGGGTTCCGGACGGAATCCAACAAGTTCGGAATCAGGCCATGTTTCAAGGTCGATGCAAAGGCAAGGATGTGCTTCTTGGCACCCTCGAAGTTTCCGGTTGTCAGGAAAAGTCCCCTGAGCGAAATGAAGACATCGCGACCCCAACACCTTGCCCATCCGGCAGCGAAGTGCGGGAGCCCAGCCGCCAAGGACGGGGTGGCGGCACCTGGATCAAGAGACGCCGACTTGACCAGACCATGCATTTGAACTGCACAAAGCGCGAGATCTTGTGTGAAGGAATGACCGGACACGACGAACTCGGAGCTCTGCTCGATGACGGCACGGCGGGCGGCTTTGTAAGCCGTCGAGACGACCAGAGCAAAATATTTGGGCCTCATAAAGTTCGGCACACTGCTGGAGACGCGATCAAATCGTTCCTTAAACCACTGGGCGGGCTTTGCCAAGTTCGGGAGGATCTCGACCTGACTGGGGAATATCGAAGGATATTAGCCAATGTATTGTAAGTAGACATGGAACATACTGATTGAGACGCTCATGAACGTAATCTAAAGCCCAGCTGCCTTCTCGCAGGTGAGCGCACAGAGGATGGCCAAGATCATTATATCTCATGATGTGCCGCAAGGGGTGCATCCAGCCTTCCAAACCGCAATACACCATCTTCCCAAGGTTCGGAACGTCGTACACGCCGAACTTTCCCTCGGTAGCATCACGTTCCTCCCCTTCAGCACGATGAAGAATGACATTGAGATCCACGAGAGTGAGGTCGCTGAAGGCTTCTTGTGCTCCCTGGGAACAGAACTCATCCAGCGACGTGTCGAAGTTTTGCATTTGCGTCTCGAAGATCATGATGCTGCCCGGCGGGAAGTATTCTGGGACAATAACTTCGGCATAGGGACCTTCATAATCCAAGCCCTGTGGGATAACGACAGGGGCCATCTCAACGAGTTTGGAGGGCATGCCGTGTAAGGAATTTGCATTCTTGGAAACTTCATACGAGGATATATCGATAGAGGCGCCGGTGATGAATTTGGCACGGGTTCGGCGAAGCTTGATGGGATCGACTATAAACTGCTGTTAGGAATAGGCTGGGGCAACAGACAAGGTAAACATACTGTAACCACGATCTTTAGATCTCTTTGAGATCGCTGTGTGCGCAACTAGCATGTATCCCTTTTGCGTGTTTGGTTGTACGCGATGTACAACAATATACTGAGGCAATGAATGAGTTTGGTAGGCATGATTTCATTGAAGTAAAACGACGTACATCGTTCTCCTGGTGAACGTGTCCTTCTTCGAAACCACCCAGAACCATCTCAAGGTGCAGATTGTTGAGGACTCGTTTGACTCGAGCTATACCGCTCTTGTCTCCGAGGCCGGTTACGTCATACAACCGCTCTTCAGCGACCAAATTCAGAAGTTTGGGATAAAGATCATCAAACCCTTTCACAGAGCCAATGGCGCTGTAGCTAAATGCCACCAGGGCACCAGCAGAGAGCGCATCCTCAGCGGTATGTTTGTCTAGAGGGGACTCGTTGTCGTGCGTGAGGTCGTAGAATAGCGCATGAGGAAGAGCACCATTGAGAGGGGTGACGGTGCAGGTTCGAACAGGGCCTTTTCCAGTCGGAGATGGCAGCTCTTCGACAGTTGTCATACAAGCGCCGTCCATAAATCCTGGGCGGCCTTCAGTATACTATCGCCTCAAAGTAACGAGAAATGAACGAACCGATGGGCTTCCCAACACCGTGCCTATAGATCAACCTCGATAGCTCCTTGGGGTCCGGCGCGTTGCCGCTTTCTCTGATCAGACTGTTGACACCAAGTTCGCGAACGAAAACCAAGTCCATCTCTTCACTTCCTGTGAACAGCTCCGCACAGATATACAAGTCAGGTCGTACGACTCGTGCCGCATCGAGCATCACAGTGCCTACTTCCAAAGGAGTGGAATGGCAGTTGTCGATTCGGAATCCATCGAAGATACGCGCGAGGGACGTGACGTAGGACGTCATGTGCGCCCATAACCACGGATTAGCGGAGGGAGAAGGTCCGTATCGCAGCTTGACGCAGTCTCCCCAGACGATGACCTCACGCCTGAGGTAAGCTTTCGAGGGTGATAGCGCAAAGTTTTGAAGAGGGTCGGCGTTCCAGATCCATCCATTGTTGGCAAGGGAGTATACAAGAGGATCGGCTTCGGAAGACTGCGCCAGGCGGGTGAAGTACGGCTCCACAAGAGGGTTTCTGGGAGGAGAGACAGTCAGAAAGTACCTCGATGGTTGAAAGAAACAATGCGTACGATTTTGTGATTTCACCCAGTTTCGGACCGTGAGCATCCAACCTTGTGTACCGGACCCTGTTCCTGATGTGCTCCATTGCCACGTTGGTGTCGTCTTTCCATTCCTCATATAATGGCACGTTGATCACGTCGACCACCTTCACCCAAGCATCCGCGAGGGCATCGTGATCACTGATTTGCGTGAACGCCGCTTTCACCATCCCCGCAGTCGCGACCGCATCCGCCTTGACGCAGAATCTGGACGCAAAGGTGGAAAGTCCTTTAATGATGCCTCGGGACTTCGCAATCTGTGCGAGCTCCACCACCGTCTTCCCCGCAACATCTGGGCCTGACCAGGGGGCGTGTTTTCCGGAGGTGAGAGCCTCCTTCACTGCTTGCCTTTCGCGGGCAGGGTCAAGAACATAATACTGCCAGAAGTTCAATCCTCGGGCAAGGCCGCTGAACGCATCAAGAAGGGTGTTGATATCTCCTTCGGACTTGATGGATGTCGGGAGTCCTTTCTCGGTAAGAGAGCCTGAGAAATCAACTATGGCAGTGTCGAGTTCAAGAGCAGGCGTTAAGTGGGGGGAATTTGCAGGACTGAAGCCTACAGGTACGCGTATTAGCTTAATGTACTAGAGTAACAGGGAACGCATGCGAACCAGCTTCGGGATGTTGGACCAACCAAGGGCTATCGTTCGCCGTGTGGTTGAGGACGACATCAGTCAATGCTAGAAGACCATATTCTTCTCTTGCGATCTCGAGGATCTGCTCGACTTTGGCAGGATCACTACTGACACCAGGATCGAATCGCAACTGATTTCTGAGGGAGTATGGGCTCCCACTCTCACCCCGCTCCTGCAGGGGCGTCCAGTGTAACATCGTGTATCCTCGTTGAGAGGCCTCTTCAAAGTGCTGGCGCCATTGAGTAATGGGCCCCATCCATTTCGATACGATGGTCAAGATTGCAAGGCCGTTCAGCGGCAGGTTGACATACTTGTCCTTACTCACGACTCCACCGCCATTCTCGGGGGACAGAGGTTTTAGAGTCTGGGGCTCTAAGATAGGGCTGCGAGCCTTGGTCCTGAGAATGGGGTCGATGTTGAAGAAACCCTCGCGTCCTTTGATTCTCTGGCCAGACGTATCGCCGTCATATTCGACCCAATAGACAAAAGCACCCGCGTGCGATATAGGGAGATCAACCTGAATGGGCTTTGAGTAGTCTGTAGGAAGTCTGTGATGTTGTGTCAGAGTGGCTATATGCGCGTATAACCGCGGAAACGCGTGCGTACCTGCGCTCTGCATAGCGATCACGCCCAAAAGCTCCGCCATCAAGGGGGAAATTGGTTTTGAAGACACCGTTCCTGGCAGCAGGGGTACCTGCGTCGATGGAGACACGAAGGATGTACGGAACGTATGCAGGAGGAAGGCGTATGTACTACGCGCGCCAGATCAGCAGTGATACGCGTTAGATGCATAAGAGTAACGCACAGAGCGGTCTTTGTGTGGGCCACCATCAGTATCGAGGCGAAGCTCATATACGCGAATTGGGCCATCGCCTGGGCGGGGCTGAGACTGGAAAAACTCTATGCCCTCATCAGCAGGGGTCTTGGGTGTTGTTGGCGTTGCGGGGCTGAGAGAGCTGGATGTAGACGATGACGGGATAACGACAGAAACAGGCTTCTGCTTCTGTGAGGACTGTTTTCTGGACTTCGCCATCGTGGATAGCGAGGAGATTGGGGGGGATGGTGGTGGCTCAGTTCAAACCGTGGACGACCGCTAATAGAGGATGTGCATAATGATGTCACCTGATTAGGTAATATAACGGGAATATAGAATATTCAACCCCTCAGATTCTAGGATGCTATAACAGAAGGAAGCAGGGTAAGAAGGGTCTAGTAAGTGGTTATATAGCTGCCCAGCACCAGCACACCTAGGCAACAATATTAGTGGTTATATCCCATCCCAATCAATCTCCCTCAATCCGTCCGAATAGCTGCCTCTGTAAGGGTCAAGTAGTTAGATCCCGATTTCACGCAGTTGGATGGGAAAAAGACGAACTGAAGAACTCGTATGACAGCCAGCAAAGTGCAGTACTAGGCATGATCGTCAAAACGCGTGGTGTCAGTCCACGTCCAAAACCCTTCAGACCATCTCTTCTCCAGATTACGCGGAATGCGTCCGCCATCCCCCTGCAATTCCGTATATCCGAGTCCGCAGAGGTCCCACGAGTCTGCAAAATGGTTTTGGCCACGTCCAGTGGGGTCGTTACCGCAGCCGCGACAGCTCCAGCAACGGCACCCGAGACTATGTGTGTCGATGGTGAATACTGTTGTGAGGGATTCATAAATCGTTTTAGTTGCTCGTATACGGTGAACTGAATCGCGTTGAACGGTATTGATATGGCCAATGTCGTAGGGTAGGAGACGTAGAAGGCTGAGAAGCCTTCATTGCGAAAGACAGTCCGTGCACAAGTAAAGACTGAACGGAATTCAGATCTGTGTACTTGCATCCGTTGCTTGACGACTGTAATTTGAAAAGAAGCGAATTAGTGCGGACACCAGCCAAGCATGGTTCTGCGCACCGTCAAAAGGATTCATTAGAGCATCGCTAGCAATGGTTGCAGAAGCACCTGCGAGTGCTAAAGAAGATTCAAAATCACTACAAGTCGACAGGGGAAAAATTAAGCGACGCACATGTAGCCAGCCATTGGTTGCCTGCCTCATTCCCACCCGCGAGCTCCTTCACAGCCTCTAGCGTTCCAAAATGTACCGCATGAGCCGGGCCAGCCCCGAGCACAACAGACGACACTCCTCGCCATAACGCCCTCATTCCTTCCGTCGAAGAAATTCTTGTAAACGCATTTCCGACGCCGCTATAAACAGCGACCGGAGATGTTGCGAAAACTTGCATTCGGGTCTGGCAAGAATCAACGAGAGCATCTTTGATAACTCAAAAGACCGACTTTGATGCTGTCGACGGGGAACATGACTGCGTGTTCAGATATGCCGGCCTGAGGAAGTTGGGTCGGCCCATACACGAAACTCCACAAGGCAGAATACTCACTAGGGCACCCGCCAGCATGTTGACCTGCAAACCAAAGAAAAGGTTACGAACTTTTGGGAAAGTATTGAAAAACCTCAACTCACGGCAAATCCGGCATTACCTGGCAGAGCCTCGTAATCTATTTCCTCGGCCATGAACGCGACTTGCTGGGCACTTTTGATCTAGTGGGCGGGTACAACGGAGTAGGGAACCACCAATGCAGCCCTATAGCCAGTGAGGTGGCCGTTTTTTCAGAGCGAGCGCCGGAAAAGGGTCGCGGCCGTGTTGGATCAACTTTCTTTTAGCCGAGTCCTTATATGTACTGACATAACAACCCTCAAGGTCGCGTGTTATCTCAACTAACGCTGGAGAATATTTTTCTACTACATATACTTATCTCACTCCCTTGCTCACAAATGCCCATGGGAAAGCAACACGCTTAAGTAGAGGATGAGAAATTTCGTCAATCCATGGTCAATTGTCGTAGAAAGCAGCAGCCCGCGGCCTTCCGAAGGTTAACAAATGATCCTTATCTGATAACGATATCACCCGCGTGATGACATTTTGAGAGCTCGGATGCAACCGTTACAGCTTGCATTGCCGCATCACCTCGGTCTTTGTAACTTTTCTGAAAAGCCAATTTGCTGCTTCCCGTTCAAATTATCCTGATCTGAATCTCGTTATAATTACATACAGCCTAAAATCAAGAGCCGGCCACGTGTGCGCAAGAAGCATATCCCCCAACAGTCGCCCCGGGCCCTTCTCAGTCGTCCAATGTGTCCTGTCAGCAACGACCTAATACCGCGCGGCGTCCATTCTCAGCCAAAAGACGTGCCCTCTTCACAACCCTCGTGCCTCTTCTATTTTAAGTTCCCTCATCCTGTCAACGCTCTACATAGATCCTCAACTTCGTGAACGAAAGCCCCAGATCTCCTGCTCCAGTACTCGGCATCCAACCTCGAGTGCAGGTTCGACGCAAGCTGCCTCCTTGATCAGGGCTTTTGTTGACGAAGGGCCATTCCAATTTTCGCGCTGAAAACTTACTCCGTTTGCTTTGCCAATGACGATCTAGTCAGCTGGGGACTCCCTCGTCAACGCAGAAAATAGAAGTCTGACCTGGATGGCGCTGTAGCGACCCTTCGCACTGATACAATGCTGGCAAGTGTTTCCTCCGATGTCCTCCCGTTTGGGCTTCATCGAAAATCCCATAGACTCCTTTACACAAATTCATGCTCTCGACTGTCACAATCGCCACCAGATGCAGGCCATAAGTCTCAGCGCCGAGCATGGAGGAACAATGGCGATGAAGTCAGGGATACGACACGGTCGAGGCAGGGAACTGGGCAAGAAAGCGTCATCAGGTGTCAAGTATGTACTTCATCAGTTCGTCCTTAGCTTCGCCACTAATCACCTGGGAAGATCACGACCGTTTACATCCCCAGTGGCATAAGCAGGGCACGGTGTCCTAATGTCCAGGACTCCAGGATCACCCCCACCCTGACCGACCACCCTTCTGACCACAGTGTATCACATGTCCTCGTGAACAAGCTCTACCGAATTCGAATAGACGGAGAGCGTGGATGCCAAAGGCAGAGCTTGAAGACGGACGCACGAGTGCTGTTTTTGACTTGGCTAGCCATCGATGAACAAAGAGCTCTCAAATGCGCACCGGGTCAATTTTATATTGAGAAAACAATGATACCATACTGATTTACTGCACAATTCACATCTGCTACGCATTTGTTCAGCCCTTCTACCCTTGGAGTTGTCGGTCAGAGATGAAGTGAGCCCCCCCTGCACAACGATAGCCAGACCCCGGTTGTTTGATCCAACGGTAACCTTGAACACATACTCCCATTTCGCGAAGTTTCTTCTGTGTGGCTTCTTCCTTCTTCTTCTGCTCCGCCTCACGTTTACGTTTGGCCTGCAAAGCCGCAGTCAGCCTTTGTTTCTCCTCCTGTGCTTTCTTTTGAGCGAGGCGTGCTGCCTCTAGCTGATGCTGGTACTCCTGTCTATCCGCCTCGTCTCGCGCAGCGGCTCGTTCAAGAGCCTCGGCAGCGGCTTTCTGTTTGCGCTCAAGTTCTGCTTGCTTTGCAATGAACCTCTTCAGGTTCGCCTCCTGCTCTGCTTCCCTCGTTTCTCTCTCCCTAGCGGCCCTCTTGCATGCTTCCAAATGATTCCAGATGGCGTCCGATACCCCCTGGTCACGTTGATCCTGGCCCGCTGATAAGCTAGGGACATGAGGGCGGGTCTCGTTATGTCGCGGCAGTTGCTGACGCCGATTCGTCGGGCTTGGCGGCGGCCCGGGAGTTGGGCCTACAGTAGGAAGGGGTGCCGACGAACGTCCTTGGAGCGGGCTGGGAGGTGCGGGGGTGTTTCTATTCTGTCGGTGACGATGTCCTGGATTCTGGGTTGCGGTGGGAAGGGGCACCGACGAATGTCCTTGGGCTGGGCTTGGAGGCGCCGGGGAGTTTCTATTCTGTTGCTGACGACGGCCTGTTTGAGACGGGGGAGGGGGAGAGAGGGGCGTGGAGGAGGAGGAAGCTCTTGCTGGACTTGGTGGAACCCCCCTACCCCGCCCCCGACGATTGCCTGATCGTGCCGAAGGAGTGGCCTGCGCAGAGCTCGGTGTGATAGGAGGTGGTGGACCTCCACTCTGTGGGCTAGACGCTGCCTGTGTATTTGTGGGAGGTGCACGTGGGGCTGGGGCTGATGAAGTTTGCGCAGGAACATCGTTCCTGGGCTTGCGTGAAGCCGGAAGATTCGAGGATCGCTTTGTTTGCTCCTCCAACATAGTTAACATGCATTTCAAAGCATCGGCGACAGCCAGTACCATGGGAGCATTTGGGGGGGCGCCTACTTCCTCGGCTTTCAAAATGGCGGTCTTGATCATGACCTTCGAAAGTTGAATCATATCTCGAGCATTACCCCAGGTAGGCAGGCTGGATAATTCGGTGACGATTGAGGACATACGACTATACTCAGCAGTCGTTGGATCATTCAGCTGGGGTACATCGACTTTGGTCTTCATCAGTTCCCGTTGCAATATCTCGAGGCAACGCGAAGGGTGTAAATTGTGGAAGAAGATTTCATCCGGAAAGCGACTGGATAACCCTGGGTTGACTTTAAGCAGGCCGTTGATTTCATGTTCATACCCAGCAAGGATGACAATGATCTTCGACTTGAACCTGTCGAGCGTCAACAGCGTTACAATCTCGTCGATGGCTTCTTTGGCAAAACGATCATCGTTCAACCTGTAGGCTTCGTCGATGAATAAAACCTGCCCTAGCGCTTTGTCGAACATCTTCCTTGTCTTCGGGCCAGTGTGG
The DNA here is from genome assembly GCA_018858115.1 of Tephrocybe rancida. NCBI lineage: Eukaryota > Fungi > Basidiomycota > Agaricomycetes > Agaricales > Lyophyllaceae > Tephrocybe > Tephrocybe rancida. Next base: position 154,487 of record JABCKT010000010.1, read on the forward strand.
CCGAGGTACTCGCCGACGAGGTCACTGGCAGAGCACTCAACTACATCCGGCGACGATAGAAATCCCATGTCGTAATAGACCTGGCCCATCTTGCGAGCAATAGTTGTCTTCCCTGTCCCTGGTGTGTGTCAAAACGTATCGTCAATCGTACGCCAGCGCAACAGTAGCGTAAGGCTTACCTGGCGGTCCTTTGAAAACAAAATTCGTCGGGATCTGGCTCCTTTCGTCCATGCCTCTACCCTTCATGGCTTGCGCTAAACGCTGGTATTCTTCCAGCTTCTGAACGACATCTTCGCGGCCCACAACATCAGAAAATAGCTTGACAAGATTGGTCGCAGCACGCGCCCCACGATCGTGCTCGAGATCGAAGTCCTGTGGTTCAAAGAGTGTATCGACAAACTCATTGTTCGGTGCTCCTTATTGCCGCTGTGCATATCTTTGCTTGGCCTGATTGAGAAGATTGTCCACTGCGCCACCATTGCCAAAACCTTTCCGGTTCCTAGCACGATCTAGGACTTGCATCGCCGTCACTTTTGCAGAATCAGTGGCCGCCAGGTCATCCTTTTTCATCTTGAGTTCAAGGATTTGAAGTAGTTGAGGAGTGGTAAAATCTTCAAAATTGAATGCATCTTCCATAGCAAACCGCCTGGAGAGTCCTGGGTTGACGCGCTTCAAATTGAAGTCTATGAGCATTCGAATCGGTTTTAAAAGATAAATAGATGCCAGCTTACTTGGAAAAACTCGGTCATTTCTTCCTTGTAGCCCAAAAGCAGGACACAGCGGTCTTCACCAGGAACATTTTGGATTTCTGCAACCAGAGTATCTATGATGGCTGTCTTGAAGATGTCGGTGCTGCCGCTACCAGTTCCTTCTCTTCCTCCGTATAGCATGTAAGCCTGCCAACTAAGTTAAATACATCTTCGTTGGTAGCAGCAGTAGACGTCACTCACCTCATCAATTATGAGCACTTTACCAACGGTGTTGGCTAAGATTCCCTTTGTCTTCTCCTCAGATTCTCCGATATGGGAACCCATGAAATCGGACGGATTTTTCAACACGACTTCATGGTTTATTTATCAGTGTTCCATAATCTCAAGGGTCTAAATTATAGATGACCCACCTTCTCCGTCGCTGAGAAGACCAAGATCTGCAAGTATCTGGCCGTATAGACGTGCAACTGAAGTTTTACCCGTTCCAGGAGATCCAATGAAGACACGGTTTAACGCGATTTGGCTGATTTTGCGTTCTTTCAGTTCCCGTTGATAATTTCCATCGACAAGACGCATGAGGGTCGCGAGAGAGTCCTTAACTGCCTGCAAACCAACGAGCGATTGCAGCTCAGTCCAGGCCGCACTGTTGGCCCTAGCCTTGGCTGGGTCTGGGCCGATGACGTCGCCCATACACAGGTGGTAATCGTCGGGATACCATCCCTCTTTTCGCTCCTGAGTCAGTCGCAGGGCTTGACGCCGAAGAATGCGGTCGAACATAAGTCTCAAAGCCCGTGCATTCCCAAAGCCTGATCTCCCTCGTCCGCTTCCTAGACGCCGAATCGCAATGCGAACATAGAGCCCATCAGCGCCACCTTCCACGGTCCAGGGTTTCCCTGAGAAGTGACGCCCAATCATGTTTTCGAACATCCGGAGGAACTCCTCATCCGTGTAGTCAGTAAAATGGAGCTTGTATGGGACACGGCTTTGCAATCCTGGGTTGTGTTCAAAGAATTTCTCCATTTCCTTGGAGTATCCTGCTACAAGGAAGACAAGCGTTCCTATCTTGTTCTCCATCTCTGCAAGAAGGTAGTCAAGCACCATGGGACCACCGTGGTTATGTGGGGTCGTCAGCTGGTAGGCTTCGTCTATGAAAATGGTGCCACCTCCAGCAGAGGTGATGCGCTCAATTTCTTTCTTGATTGCTCCAACACCTTCGTGCGCCAATAGAGAACCAGTAGTTTCGAAAAAAGCGCTGCCAGAAAGAGCCCCAAGTGATGCCAACATCTTTCCGTACAGTCGAGCAATTGTTGTTTTCCCTACAATAATGTTCAATGTTAATATGTAGTGAATCTTGCGCCTCGTGTATGTTTGCTCACCGGTTCCGGGGTTTCCGAGCATCGCAGTGTTAAGTCTTTCTTCGACAAAGGATGTTCCTTGGCGTTTCTTTGTGTCAATAAGAGCTTTGATGGTGAGCACTTCCTTCTTGACGTCCTCAAGCCCAGTCATCGCCATAATTTCGTCAATTGCATCATTGGACGCACCTTCGATATCCTTCTGGCGTTGCCATTCAATCTGCGAGGCAGAAGGTTTCAGTGGCTTCAAAACCTGCTTTGGCTTTGGCTTTGGCGTTGAGCTGCTGGAACTGGAAGGTTGACTGGTGCGCGGCGCGGAAACTCGAAGAATATAAGCTGAGATATCAAGCTCGAGCTCAATATGCGACGTACCGTTTATATGACTTGCTACCGGTGGTGTTGGCTGCAGAGGTGCCAACAATGCAGGTGGGGATGCCAGAATCTTGCTCGACGCAGGCAGAGGTACGTTGGCACGGGAAATGGCATTTTCCAGATCCTTTTGCTTCTGTTCAAGAGCGGCAGACCTTTCATTCGCTAACCGAGCGTCCTGGCTGATCTGCTCCTGACGTGCTATGGCTTCATTCAACTCCTCCACTTTCTGCCGATGGGCAAGCTCTTCTGCATCACGTTTCTGTTGCAACTCATATTCCTGTTTTTTCTTCCTCTTGGCGAGCTCTGCTTCTTTAATGCATTTTGCACATGCAATAGGGGGCGTTTCATGGCATTTCCATAATTGTGGATGTCCCTTTGAGCACTGGGAGCGAAACGGGTGCTGGCAGGGAGTCTTAGAGTGGTCGACTGCTTGATGGCACTTCAGAGGGCATTCGTGCTGTCCACAACTGAGTTTGAGTCCACTAAAACGATCATGAGTCAAGTGTTTCCGAAAACTCAATTGAATCCTAGGCCTCACCAAGGTTCAGTACATCCGCCATCTGGGCAGTGTTTCTCGAAGTCCGCTGGCTCCCTAAGGCTGGCAGTCTTATCCTTATGGCGATCACATCGTACAGGCAGTCCATCATATACATGTTTACCATCTCTGAGCAACGCCAACAAACGCTTCCACAACTCTCCGCCTTTTCGAGAGTTGGTAAAGGTCTTCGCATTGCCGACCATAATGAGCGCATTCCGAGCACGCGAGAGTAGGACATTCAATCGTTCTGGGGAAAACATGAAGCCGATGTCATTCTGGGCATTGCTTCTGGTCAGGGAGATGATCACAATGTCACTCTCTTCGCCTTGATAATTATCTAGGGGTGGAATAAGCCTGCAGTATGGTTATTGCAATTTTGAATGTGACGGACCGATCGTAGCCAAGTGTATTCTCTGCTTTGAGGGATGCGACCCACTCCCAGTTGAAGTAACACCTCCAGCTGCAATAAGGTCAGCGGCGTCCAAATCATTGAGGAACGCGTCTTGGTCTTTGTTAATTGCCTTCTTCAAAACCTGAAGCTGACCGAGGTACGGAGTGAGAACAACCATCTCCTCGGTCTTATAGCCTTGCTGTACCAGGTATTTGACTATCTTGAGCACCATCTCAACCTCAAAACTGTTCTGTTTGGAGGAAGTTGCTCCACCATCCTTACGATCGGACAACTGTGAGTTGTCTTCTGGGTGATTGTGGTCTACGAAGATGATGTTGTCTTGAGCGCCACGAAGGTCGGGACGATTGCGAGTCCTAGGGGCATCCGAAAGTTCCTCGTAAGTGAGCTCCCGAATGAGCGCCGAGATCTCAGGGCGCATTCGATGCTGTGAAGTGAGCTTCGTATGTGGGTAATCCTTGAGAATGAGACGTTCGAAGAGAGATCGGTTGAGATCATACCCCTCCCCCTTCTCCACCGTCAACTCGTAATTGTTGACCTTAGGACGTAACTGCCTGCAGAAAATGTCAGTAACAGAACTACCTGGTTATGTATCGACATACTTGTGATCCCCAATAAGAATTAGCTGAGACGTTTTTTCAGCGAGGGCTGTCAGAACATGGCTCTCAAGGATTTCTCCTGCCTCCTCAACGAGAAGAACATCGGGGGAAGCTGCATGGAGATTATCACTGTATTTGGCAGCTGCAGTTGTAGTGCAACCAATGATTCGTTTATTCCGCAAGACTTCTGTGTCTTTCTCTGCTAAGTGCCTTCCTATGTCACCTTGACATTTGTTATAGAATTTTGCATTGTCGTAGATTGCCGTGATCTGCTCCTCGTCTATCGCAGTTGTCCACTGTTTAACGAGCTCTTGACGAGCAGGCGAAGACATGGCCCATATGCCTGGTGCCTGGCGAATAATGTCGTCATCTTTGAAGATGCCTCCATCTCGGCCAGCAGTCCACTCGTCCAGCAGATACAGATCATCCACCGCACGCCCTCCTGAAGCTATACGGGTAAAGCCATCCAGAGCCTTCGGTACCTTAAAGGCCTTATAGAACAGGGGCTCTTCAAATTCGAGGTGATCCATGATGCTCTTGGGCGACACATGCGAGGCAGTGTAGGCGTTGAACGCGATGTGAATGTCTCTTTCGTACTCCGCAGCTGTCTGCTTCAACCTGTCCACGACTGCCCATCCCTCCCTGTCACGCCTGAATGTTTTGGTCTGGTTTTGCATGGTTAACATTGCCGTCCTATCAGTGGACTTTCCGCCCAGCCTAACAAGACTCGTAGCAGGAATGCCTACATCCAGAAGGCTTGTCAGGATGTCGTCGAGGGCATGATTTGTGTAACAGACAACAAGAATAGTCTGACTAGTGAGATCATGGATGGCTTTTGCAATAAGAGAGCCGATGAATGACTTTCCGGTACCTAAGTAGCGATTTTGGTCAGCTAAGTCGCGAGCGAAGACAGATACGTGACTTACCTGGGGGGCCTTGAATCAATGAGACTTTCTGTGTAAGGCCTGCAATGAGAGATCCAGCTTGGGATCGGTCCAATCTTATGCTCGTAGTCAAACCAAGCATCTGCTGAATGTCGTGCTGTGGGTTGAAGCGGAGCGCGCGCACAAGTTCCACAAGATTCGGAGGTTGGACGTCTACTTCTGATAGGACACTGTCAGCATCCCAGAGTAGGAGCTCAGGAGACAGAGGTAGGGTATTTGCGCGCTGGAGAACCTTAAGGACAGGCTCGAAGGCGAAGATCGCGGTATCCACCAGGACGAAGCGAATATCTCCAGAGGATTTAAGCTTGAGAAGTGTTTTGGTGACCGCAAGTTCTCCTTCAACCTGTAGCACAATGGAAGGGGGCTTCTTTTCCAGAAATCCTTGATCTCGATTGAGTGTTGCAAATGTAATAATTTCTCCATCGACAACTAGGCAGCCAACTGATTGATGTCGAAGGAAATTTCGATTGTCATGCGACTCCAAAAATTTCTTACGATTTTTAGCATCCTTCAGGCCCTGTATGTCATTTTTGCATTCCAGAATAAATCCCCACTTGGATTTTCGATCACTGGTGCCAAAGTGAAGTCCCTTGAGAACGAGATCGCTGATCATGAGGGGTTTGCGATGGCCCTTCTTTTTTCCGAATGCTACCTGTACGTCCTCTCGCATCTCATACAACATATCTTCTCGTAAGAGGCGAAACTGGTTGTCGAGATGGGTAGCAACCCGCGACGACTTCTCTGTGTCGTCGACTGCGGCGCTGCGCCTAAGGAAAGGCTTTTCGGTAGAGATGATCTCCTCGGAGGTCGGGAGGATGACGATCTGCCGGAAGTCAACAAAGTCGTTATCATGTCGACCACCGGGGCTGATGCCACCCACAGGGAGACTGCCGGCGGAAGACGCCTCCAAAACGAGTTGGATGTGTCTTCCTATTGCCTTCAGATCGTTGTCCGAGGCATTCAAAAGGGACTTGAGTACTATAGTTGCTTGCACTCGGTACTCGTCAGACTGTGGTGGGGGAAGAGATACGAGGTGGTGGAGCAACCAAGCAAAGCCGATCTGCCCACCTTTCTCCAAGGCCCTTTCTTTGAATGATTGGAGAAATGGGTCCCAAAAGATCGCTGGCTCTACAATTTTCAAAAGGATTTCAGTGAGGAATGACCCCCCACCGATATCTTTCAACTCTGGCAATTGAAGATATACCAGAAGATCTGTACAGGGGCCATTGAAGAAGGCTGGGATGAGGTGGAAACGAAGTGCAGATTGCAAAGAGTTGAGTCCTGCTTTGCTGCTGATGATCTTGCGAAGGCAGGCTGCGCGGTCTTGTTGTGAACATATGGCCTCAATGAATAGTTCAGCATTCTCGGGAGTGACAGGCTGTCTCCCTTGCGATATAGTATCGAAGAGCTTTGTGAGTTTACCCGCTCGAGCAGGATTCATAGTGACGTGGCGGGTTGGAGGTAGATTGTAGGCGCCTGCCTTCGAATTGGTGTCAACGTGCGAATCAAACCAGACAGCAAACTGGGCGCTTAAAGATCATGGAAGTCACGAGTTCCGTCTCAGAAGGAGTCAAGCGAGCTTGCAAACTGCGCATGGTCGACAAAAGGAGGAGGTTCGACTATCAAAGAACGGTATCATCCGAGTGCGGCGGCCTAGGCCAATTTGAGTAACTTATCTCATAGCCGCCCTTCTCAACCGTCCAATGCGTGTCCTTGTTAGCCATAGCCTACTACCACGCGGCGCCCAATTTCTCGTCCAAAGTCCTCCTATCCAGCGAAAGGCTCTCAAGAGACCCAACGTCGTAAATAAAGCTCCAGACCTCCCATGCTGGACTCGACGCCCAACCTTGAGTACAGAATCGTCGCAAGCTGCCTTCCTAATCCAAATTTCGTTGACAAAGGACGTCTCCAAGTCTCGCGATAAAAACGTATTTCGTTTGCGTTGCCAATGTCGATCTATTCAGCTGCCAATTGCAGCGCCCGGGACTCCATCGACGCACCAAATAGAAGTCTGACCTCGCAATGCACGCGGCCAACGAGATTATTGGATGGGGCTGTGGTTCCGCACTGATACAATGCTCGTAAGTATTTCCTTGGGTGTCGTCCCATTTCAATTTCTCAACAACAGCCCCACAGCAACTGAAGGTGGATCAACTCGTCCTTGAGTCTCGTAGTTATCAGACCAACGACCGATGCTTTTTGTCGAAACACCGAGGGCTGCCGCGATATCATCAAGTTCCCACCCCACGGGGCCCAAATCCACGAGTTGGAGTGCCCTTTGCTTCATATCAGCACTGATAGATCGATAAACCATATCCCGAAGCTTTTGGGAGCGTGGAGAGCGCCAGACGGCACGCAGAGCACCGCTCAATTATTTTCTGAATTATTCTTATTTTTTCCTATTTTACAATTTGGTCCATCACGCGAAAACACGTGGGACAAGAATTTCCGAAAACTCTGTACTTCACGCTCCTCGGACTGTCACTCACGGCAGCCGCAAGTCCCAGGCTCAAGCATGGAGGAACAGCGGCAATGCATCTCAGCTCGTTATTGAGGATCGTCACCGTCATGACACGTCGCCCCATCTCACCTGAACCATGGGCATCTTGCATCCTTCCTTTTCGTACCGAGTCTATATGGGCGGGAAAACAGGGAATAAGGGACTTGAGTACTTGAGTTTTGACAGTCTATCCAATATCGACACACCAGTGTCTGGGCAAGAAAAGGGACTGTCCCGATGTGTATTGAGCAACCTCACAATCTTTCTGTACTTTACGAAATGAGGACCAGGCCCATCTTAGCAATCGAGCTCAATCTCATCGCGTGAAGGTGGCTAGCGGAGACGTATGAGCAAACCCATGGCTTGTTGATTACTGCCTGACAACACCACCTTAAGCCTCTTGACCAACGCCTGAGCATAAGCACATTGAGATGATTCTTTTAATTCAAGGCCATGCGTGCTAATATAACCTTCTTCTAGACTGGAAGCTGCGCATTGGAGACAAAATGAGCTCCTCCCGCGCACTGATATCCTGTTCCGACATTGATCCAACGGAAACCTGCAACGCATTGTCCCATATCGCGAAGCGCTTGCTGAACTCTTTCCTCTTTCCTCTTCTCTTCCGCCTCGCGCTGGCGCTTCTCCTCAAGTCTGCGCACCTCCTGTTCAGCAGCAAGTTTCTTGAGACGGGCGGCCTCTCGTTGACGTTTAAGTTCTTGACGCTCAGCATCGTCCTTTGCCCGTTTGAGCTCCTCGTCAATGGCGTTCTGCCTCTTCACAGCTTCTTTTTGCTCCTCGATCTTAATCTTCAACTTCTCTGCCTCTTCCCGTTGCCTCTTCTCTCGATCTCGTATCGCCGCCTTGCAGGCCTCTAAATGTCGCCAGACGGCATCCGTCACTCCAGGGTCACGGCCGTCAGTATTGGGAACGGCCGCTTCCGTTGGGCCATCTGCTATTCGCGCGTTTTCTGCTGTCTCTTCGGCAGTGCGTATGGCGTGCTGTGTCGGAGGTTCCAAGAGCGGAGGCAGGTGTCCAGGCTCATGCAAAGTGATTGGTCCGCGAGGTTTTGTGACACTCCTCCCTTGCTGTTCTTTGAGCATATTCTCCACACAGCGGATGGCATCCTGCGCCGAGAGCCTAAGCGCTCCATCATCTGGCGTGTCTGCCAAGAAAGCAACCTGTATCATCTTCTTCGAAAGCTGGATCATATCCCGCGCATTTCCCCAAGTAGGAAGGGTAGATGTTTCGAGGATAAGGCCTGACATGTGGACATAGGCAGCCGATGAAGGGTCAGCCAACTCGGGGAGTTGAACCATGTTCTTCGCGAGTTCCCGCTGCAAGACTCCAAGGCAACGTTCTGGCTTCATATTATGGAAGTGGACTTCCTCAGGGAAACGACTGGCCAGCCCAGAGTTCACGGATAGAAGGTTGTTCATGTCCTCGTCGTACCCAGCGAGGATGACTATGAGTTTGGACTTGAATTTATCTAATGTCAAGGCAGCAACGAGTTCATCGATGGCCTCCTTGGCAAAGTGGCCTTCGCTCAACCGATATGCCTCGTCGATAAAGAGGACTTTCCCAAGTGTTTTCTCCAGTAACTGTTTGGTTTTTGGGCCAGTCTCTCCCACGTAGCGGCCAACAAGGTCAGACGCGGAACACTCGATGACCTCTTTCGAAGACAGCATCCCCATGTCGTAATAGACTTGACCCATTTTCCGAGCGATTGTTGTTTTACCGGTGCCTAAATTACGGTCAGCTCCCAGGTCACTCAGAATCTAATATCCACTTGCCTGGAGGTCCTCTAAAGACAAAGTTGGTTGGAATCTGGCTTCGATCGGCGATTTTTCTGCTCTTCAGCCTTGCCGCAAGTCGTTGATAGTCTCCCAGCTGCGCCACAATTTGCTCGCAACCAACCACATCCTCAAACAACTTCACTAGGTTAGAAGCTGCACGGCCACCTCGGTCATGGTCGGGGTCGAAATCTTGCTCCTCGAAGATGATGTCGGAAAAGGCTTTCGATCTAAGTCGAGCCTGGTAATGCTGTTTGGCCTGGGTGATAAGATTTTCAACTTCGCCTGCGTTTCCAAAATTCGGTCGGTTCCGAAGGCGACTTAAGGCTTCAATGGCAACTGCCTTAGCCGCTTCTGTAGCGGACAGGTCCTGTCCCTTTAGTTTGAAATTGAGGATTTCAAGGAGCTGTTCGTCGTCAAAGTCCTCGAAGTCGAAAGCATTCTCAAGCGCAAATCGCCGTGATAAGCCTGGATTGACATTCTTGATTTCGAGGATACATTTTCAATACATTGCCACTTTGGACTAGACGACAAACGAACCTGGAACATCTCGAGCATCTGGTCCTTATAGCCCAAGAGAAGGACACATCTGTCATCCCCCGGTACACTTTGAATTTCGGCCACAAGGGTGTCAATGACTGCTGTCTTATAGATGTCATTGCTTTTGCCAACCCCACCTGAGCCACCGTACAACATATAGGCCTGCTTCGTAGTCAACATCATGCGAAGCATTACAAGACGTTCGCGTACTTCGTCAATGATGAGAACCTTTCCAGCAGACGTTGCAAGAATCGCCTTGGTCTTTGTCTCAGACTCTCCTAAAACCGAACCTATGAAATCCGACGGATTCTTTACCATGACTGCAGGGGGAAAAACTGTGAGTATGCGAGAGGCTAGTTAACGTGTTGAATTACCTTCTCCGTTGCTCAAAAGACCCAGATCTGCTAAAATCTGGCCATAGAGTTTAGCGACTGTTGTCTTGCCTGTTCCCGGAGAGCCGATGAAAATTCGATTTAGTGATACATCGAGAGGCTCGCGTTCATTGAGCTCGCGCTGGTAGTTCCGATCAACAAGAGTGATTAGGTTATCGACGGACTCTTTGACCGCCCTCAGGCCAGTAAGACCCTGGAGTTTTTTCCAGGAGGCGCTGTGGGTTCTTGTTTTGGAAGGGTCGGGTCCAATGAGATCGGTGCTGCATATTAGGAGGTCATCCGGAAATCGACCTTGGCTACGTTCGTTTCGCAGTCGTTTGGCCTGGCGACGGAGAATTTGATCCAGCATGTTTTGTAAAGCCCGGGCATTCCCAAATCCTGCCTTGCCTCGACCTTTCCCCAGACGCCGGATCGTAATGCGGACATAAAGGCCATCAATTCCACCTTCAACTTTTCCTTTCCCCTGAAATTGGGACTCGATACTTCTTTTGAACATCTGAAGGAGTTCAGGGTCGGTGTAGTCGTCAAACTGTAGCTGGAACGGTACACGGCTGACCAACCCAGGGTTGTGCTCGAAGAATGTCTCCATCTCTTTGCGATAACCAGCGAAAATGAAGACGATGGTCCCGATGTTATTCTCCATCTCTGCGAGAAGGAAATCAAGAACTTGTTTGCCTTGAAAGTTGTGTTGGCTTGTCAGTTGATAGGCCTCGTCAACGAATACAGTTCCGCCCCCAGCGTTCTTGACTTCTTCAAGTTGAGCTTTGATCCCAGCGACACCGTCGTTGGCAAGCCTAGACCCCGTCGTTTCCACCCATGCTTCGCCTGGAAGTACCTCAAGAGAAGACAGTAATTTTCCGTAGGACCGAGCAACCATGGTTTTTCCTGCATAACGAAGTCAGAGATAGACAAAGAGCTATGACAAATATATTCACCAGTTCCAGGGTTACCGAGCAGAACAACATTGAATCTTTCGCGTTTAAGGGATGTGCCTTGTCGCTTCTTCGTCTCAATGAGAGCCTTAATCGACAATACTTGTTCCTTGATTGCCTCAAGGCCGGTCATAGCCATGATTTGGTCGATTTCGGGGCTGACAGCGCCTTCGACTTCCTTCTGTCGCCGCCAGTCTAGCTCCGAGGGCGAAGACTGTGTGTTCTGTAGAGTGTTCACCAGCGGGGCTTTAGGTTTCGGCACAGGGGCCAGAGGCCCAGAGCCTATGGAATACATGTGAGACGGGGACTGAACACAGATAGATGATGAAAATGGCTCACTTTCTTGTGGCAACTGCTCGTGATCGCCTGGGGGTCCATACCCGAACGCTTTCAGCACAGACGAGGGAAATAAAGAAGAAACTATGGACGATCCAGGAGGCGGTGATTCACCCGCAGTTGCTTTATCGGCAGGAGTCAAAGAAGACACTGCTGGCGACCCAGGTGGCGGTGACTGGACACCCAATGTTGCTTTATCGGCACGAGACTTTGCCGTCTCCAAATCACTCTTCTTTTGTTTGAGGGCGACCGCCCTTTCCTCGGCTTTACGAACGTCGTTTGTCCGCTGCTGCTCCTGCGCAATAGCCTCGTCCAGCTCTGCCATCCTGCGATTGTGCACAAGCTGATCTGCATCCCGCTTCTGCTGAAGTTCATGATCCTTTTGACGTTTCTTGTCTGCCGCCTCTGCATCTCGCTCGCACTTCAGACAAGTGGCCGGCCGATTCTGGTGGCATTTCCAAGACTGTTGGTGTCCGTTGGGGCATTGGCTCCGCACGACATGCTGGCAAGGCATCTTGGAATGGTCAGATAGCTGATGACATTTCGAGGTACAGGCATGCTGGCCACAGTTCAGCAGTGTCCCGCTGGATTCGGCATCCATCAGATTAGCCAAGGCTTGACTTGAAAGAAAGAGATGACACCCACCAAGGTTCCATGCATCCACCATCGGGGCAATGCGACTCAAAATCTTCCGGTCGGCTCAAGATAGCCGTTCGGTCGGGATGCTGCTCACAGCGGACAGGCATCCCTGCATAGACATGCTTCCCTTTTTTCAGCAGCTTGAATAGATGTGTCCAGAGGTCACCGCCTTTCCGAGATTTTTCGAAGGTTTGGACATTCCCGATCATGATAAGAGCATCGCGAGCCCTGGATAGCAGAACATTCAGTCGTTCGGGGGAGAACATGAAACCGATGTCGTTTTTATCGTTGCTTCGAGTCAATGAAATGATGACGATATCACTTTCTTCGCCCTGGTAGTTATCTTGCCTGGGCTTCAGTAGGAGATCCGAGGAGGAGTTGGATTTGACTAACCTATGGTAGCAAGGCGGACCTGTCGTTTTCCAATCTCAGCCGTGGCAGCAGGTATAAGACCAGCCTTGACCAAGTCAAACGAGTCGAGGTCATTAAGCACTGGGTCATTGTTAGCTTTCTTGAGCGCCTGCCGTAGGTGCTGAAGTTGACCAAGGTAAGGAGTCAAGATAACAACAGCACCCGTCCCGTATCCTTGCTGGGCCAAATACTTCAGGATCTTGAGAACCATGTCAACTTCAAAAGTATTTTGTTTGGACGACGTCGATTCGCCGTCTCTTCGATCTGTGAGCCGGAGATCGTTATCTTCTGGGCATGCATGGTTGATGAAAATGATGTTGTCTTGGGCTCCACGAAGATCGGGGCGATTTCTTGTCGTTGGAGCGTCGACAAGCTCGGGGTAAGTTAGTTCTCGAATGAGCGCAGAGATTTCGGGGCGCATGCGATGTTGCTGTGTAAGCGTGGCATGTGGATAGCCTTTGAGGATAAGGCGTTCAAAAAGGGACCTGTTGAGGTCAAATCCTTCGTCTTTTTCAACAGTCAGTTCATATTTGTTGACTTTGGGGCGAAGTTGTCTGAAGCAGGATGGTTGAATGTTATTAATACCTCGGAAGATAATTGAAACGTACTTGTGGTCTCCAATAAGGATGAGCTGGGACGTCTCAGGTGCCAGAGCGGTCAGGACATGGCTTTCGAGAATTTCTCCCGCTTCTTCAACAAGGAGAACATCTGGATTGGCAGCACGAATATTATCGCTGTATTTGGCAGCAGCAGTTGTCGTACATCCAATGATTCGCTTTGACCGTAAGACCTCTGTGTCTTTCTCTGCCCAGTACCTGGCTAATTCGTCCTGACACTTGTTGTATGCAGCGGCGACATTATACATGCCATCAACTTGCTCTTGGTAAAGTGCGTTGTTCCAGGATCCGGCATGCTTCTTGCGAGACTCGGGAGGCATTGTCCAGATATCTGGTGCACCGCGGACAGCAGGACTATCCCTGAAGATCCCCGCACCTCGGCCGGCAATCCACTCGCGCAATAGATGGTGGTCATCTATCACCTTGCCCCCCTTGCCAACAATTTTTGAGCCATCTTCAACCGAAGGCACTTGAAAAGCGGCATGGAACGTCTCTTGTTCGAATTCCAAGTACTCCATCAGGTTATCCCACGATATATTCGTCGATTTATAAGTCATGAATCGTTTCTCGAAATCTCGGCGCTAGTTTTGGCTGAATCTATCAAAGCATAGCCACCTCGTTCACGTTTGAAAGTCGACTTCTGCTTGTGCATAGTCAATGGATCAGTACGAGCAGTTGATTTCCCGCCCAGCCGTACGATGCTGGCTTCCGGAATCCCGATATCCAAGAAGTTTGTAAGGATATCGTCCAGCGCGTGATTTGTGTAGCACACAACGAGTATGGTCTGTTTCGTGAAGTCATGGAGCGCTTTACCGACGAGTGACCCGATAAAGGACTTTCCGGTACCTGGTAAGTAAATGAGGTTAGCGATCGGTGGGGAAAGAAGACACATACCAGGGGGGCCTTGGATTAGGGAGACGCTCTGGGTGATGCCCGCAAGGAATGAGGCTGCCTGCGAGTTATCAAGTTTGATGCTCTTCGCTGTTCCAAGAAGTTTCTGGATTTCAATAGTTGGTTGGAAAGCTAAGGTAGAAACTAGTTCCTCAAGGGCTGAATGTATCGGCACTGACTTGACAGGAAGACGATTCTTGTTCCATAGGACAAGCTCTGGGGATAGTTCTAAGGTTTTCAGGTGTTGAAGACCCTTCAAGATGGGTTCGTAGGAAAAGATCGCAGTGTCTATCTGAACAAGCTTGATGTTGCGGCCATTTTTCAAGCGTAGCAGAGCCCTGCTGACGGCTGCCTCGCCTTCAATCTGAAGCACGATAATGGGAGGCTTCTTCGCTAGAAGATCCTCGTCTCGATTGAGACTTGGAAAGGCGACGATCTCGTCGTCGACGAGCAAACAGCCCATGGACTGGTGTCGTAGGAAATTCCGGTTATCAGTGAGATATCTCTTCCGGTTTTTCTCTTTCTTCCACTGTGAGTGTGGAATGTCGTCTTGACATTGAAAAGTCAACCCCCATTTGACCCTCTTCCCGTCAGGACCACAGTGCAGGACCTTCAACGTTAAACGATCCAGAACCATCCCTCTGTGATGACCTTTCTTTTTGCCCAAGGCAATCTGGAGCTCCTCCCGCATCTCGTGGAGCATGTCGTCACGCAAGAGACGAAATTGATTGTCGATATGAGTAGCAAATCGAGTGGTCTCGGGGTCAGAGTCCACAGTAGCGCTGCACCGGTAAAATGGGCGATCTACCGACATGACCTCGTCTGCCGTGGGCAGGATGGCTATCTTGCGGAAGTCCTCGAAATCGTTGTCATGGCGGCCCCCTGGACCAGGGTCTCCTGCTATGACTAAACCGACAGTGCAAGTTTCTAGAACATGCTTGATTTTCTGCCCATATGTGCGGATCGCATTCTCTGACGAAGCAAGCAGAATATGCAAGGTGCTCGGGGCTTGGGTGCGGTACGTGATAGATTGCAGAGGATCGGATATGGATACAAGGTGATGAAGGAGCCAAGAAAAACCGATCTGGGCACTGCTTTCCAGCAAGCCAGACTCGAAGGCTTGACGAAAAGCATCCCAGAAGATCGGAGGACTGACTATTCTAGCGATGGTCTTGCTCAGAAATGAGCCGTTGCCAATGTCTTTCAGCTCTGGGGACCGAAGAAAGAGTAGAAGTTGGGAACAAGAAGTGTTGAAGAAAGTTGTAGTGAGATTGAAGCGGAATGCAGCCTGGACAGAATCAAGGCCAGCTTCACTGGCGATGAGTTTGTTCAGGCACGAAACGCGGTCTTCTTCTGCGCATATCGCCTCTATGAATAGCGTAGCCTTGTTCGGAGTGAGAGTATCTTTTCCGTACGCTATAGCGTCGAGAGTTTTCCGGAGCCTGTGTGCTCGAGCTGAGTCCATGGTGAAACTTGGGGAGAAGCTGGGGGAATCTTGGCGGACTGCGGTCCCCACAAGCACATATACTCGCAAGTCAGATAAGCTTCGTTGGGCGTGTAAATCTGGCCCGAAATCACCTTATCGATGGCCCAGAGCTACTGGTATGCATATCCTGGGTGATTGACGCCCAAGAACGATGTGTCTTTTACATCATAGAATGGCGGCTATCAATTCACGGTGAGAACCATGGGCCTGTGGTATCGAGCGCAAGGTAGGCTGAATTTGCGTCCAGTTAACGATTGAAATCGAGGGCGAGAATGAGAGGAGAAAGGAAACGACGATGCCAGGCTTTGCGATGGCTTGAAAAATAATTATCATCAGAAGGCTTGGGCCAAGCTCGGGCCAGGCTCGGGTTGTTGCGGCCAAGCTTCTAGAATCAAATATTCAAGCTTCAAGCTAAGGCTGTATACAGTGTAATAATACAGTGATTATTTCCTAATGCTCAGGAGGGCTGGGAGTAATACGAAGGATCGTCTCAATCTCACTGCATGAACCGTATTTTTTGCACAGGTATAAGTACAAGAGGCAATTCGCATGCCATTGATATATGGTACCCAATCTAACTGGCCCTAACGCGAAGCTAGATGTAACTAGCTCGAGGCATGTCAAAGGCTTGTCGTACTTAGAGTGTATGTAGCATACACATTGGTTACTTCGCCGACGACTCCGAAACAACTGGTTGACAGGGCCTTTCATCGTATGTTCCGATTCGCCAGTAAGGCAGCCATCGAATGGGCGACATCCAATTGTTGCGATCCGCTACAGATGTGTCATGGGAGTATTCAATAGTATACGTAGAAAAATGATCCTCGTTGAGGACAGACGTCCGTCAGACTGCTGATTGATACTGGTGATTGGCGGAAACCGCTCAAAGAAAATTTGGAACTGGCCTGAGAGTGGGAGAAAAAAAGACCAAGGCGAACTCGCATTTAACCACTATCGATAGTAACCCACAGATGTTTGATCAACCTCGCCACGGAGTAGGGAAAAGGCTCGCAAGTAGTAAAAATTGCGCATGTCACATGGTGGATGGGAGACGGTGGAGATATGGTTGACATAACTGAATTGATCGAAAGCCTTTCCAACCAAAATTACCACGGCACTTCTCGTGGTGTACTACATCTACCTGTTCGCTGTGACAAACAGCGAGCTCGAATATCTGCTGCCCTATCTACGAATACTGGACTGTCAACAAACCTATCAGTGATCTGGCCGTAATAAACGCCGGGCTTGGACCCTGAGCTTCTCCAACTTACTCAGGTCAACAACCGATGTCTGCCAACATGTCCCTCAGTGCAGCGAATGGGTCCAACAGCATATACGGCACTCCTTCAAGGAGTGAACGTTTGCCTTTTCCACAATCCTCGCACCCATCTCCAGCTCACACTCGACACCGCCAACCAGCCTCATCTAGCCTCTCTTCGGCATCACATTCAGCATCGTTTTCGACAGCCCCAACTACCTCAATTTCAACACCACCGTCAAGCAAGGATCGGCCACTAACGTCTGCTCAATTACTGAAAACAAACGCCAATGCACAAGATCCTAAACTTGCCGCTCTGGACCAAGCGGTCAATGACCGCAACGTCCTTTCTTCACAGAATGCCCAGCTGTGGAAGCTTATCGAGAAGCAACGAGCTGGATACAACCAGATACTCAAGGAACTTGAGAGAGTTCGGGGCGAGCGCGATGCGTACAAAGTTAAACTCGGAGGTTCAGGTGGAAGCGGGCGGGATGACCGGCGACATCGAGGTAGTGAGGCGGGTAGAAGTGCAAAGCGTAGCTTCTCAGAGAATGCCTCCAGCGTAACTGATGAAAACGGATACTCAAATGGCGATCCAAAGCAGCCCCAACAGGATCCTGACGATCAATGTATGTTCATCACTTTAAAACCATTGCTATGATGAAATAACATCTGTTCAGCGACACCTCGAGTTAATCACCCACAACTACACTCTTCCCGTTCTCATGAATCACTTTCCCCGCATGACAGTTCGTTGCAATCGAATGCAAATAATCTGAACTCTCTCGGAGTACGATCGCAAACGCTCCCTCTGCCACCCCCACCTTCGTCTGCCCCATCCGCAATCAACATACAATCCGCCAATTCCGCTCCCAACGTACGGTCGACGAAGCCTTCACCAACACCCTTGGTCGTCCCCCCTCGCCTTGAAAATCTACCTGTACCCGCATCCGCTGTCTCTGCGACACAGGATGCTAATCCTTTTGGACATCACACTTATCAGCTGCCGTCATTCGATTCACCGACAGGTGGCCCTGATGCTTCGTTTACGAAACCTCTCTCCACCAATTATCGCAAGTCCAGTCTCGCCGACAGCATCAGTAGCAATCTGAGCACGAGTACTGGAACCAGCGGTAATTACTCCAGTTCTGGTCACAGCATGAATCATGGAACACCATCATCCTCATCATCACCGTATACTCCGCCGTCTCAACAATACCATTACAATGGGGTCCTGACACCACAGACGGCCCCAGCCGGATTTGGCGGCTCAGCTTCTGACGTCCCTCAAACAATTCCGAGATCCTTGACGGCTCCTACCATTCAGTCACAACCTCACCTCCAAATGCATGCCGCACCTTTGTCGTCCTCCACTGCGCCCCAGGTGACACCAGCAATGTCCAACGGCATGCTCTCTGCGATCCCCGAGCGCCGTCCTGGAATGCTCTCTCGAGAATCTCGCATATCTTTACCGGATGAAGCACGCCGGTACATTGCGAATATGGGTGACTCTCCCGTCCCCAGCCCACAAGTAGACGCCTTTGCAATCAAAGGCAGTTCATCCCAGCCGACAATACATACGCCGCAGGATCCTCGTGGATTGGCGCCTCCGCTCGTTGAAAACTCCAGAGACGCAGATAGTCCTGGCGGATCAAGCGAATTTTTGGATATGAACGAAGATGACGACGGCGACGACGGGGAGAGTGATGATGAGGAAGATGAGGTTGACGAAGAGGCTGACGACGAGGAATCTGTGGCACCTGGGGCTGATGAGGATGCAGATTCAACGTCGTTCCCGTTAGAAACCCCACGACAATCTGCACAGCTTGTCTCACCGCCTGATGTTGATAACCCGCAGTTACAGGTACTCGGCAGGCTTAAACCTCGTATTGCAGTGGACCTTTTCCCTCTTCCTCCCCCCAATGACTCAGCGCATCAACCACAGTCTCAAGCATATCCTGCACAGAATCACACAGAAACTATGCACCAGCAATATGTTGGGTCTCTTGCGCCCGTATATGGCAGTACCGATCAGATCAGCCCATTGGAAAACCCTTACTCCCCTCCGGGCCAGAGTTCTCAGGCTCAACAGTCTTTGCAATCACTCCGTCTTGATCAGGAGTCAATGGTACACACCGTCCCGGCCAACTTTCGAGCACTTCCTCTGCTACAAGAAGACCTCCGTCACACGACTATCACAGTTTCCCATTCTTTCGTTCGTCCAAACGATCGAGGCAAGGAAGTCTTGTCGTTTATAGTTTTCGTCGATCCTGGTAATGGGAAAGAGGGATGGAAGGTGGAGAAGATGTATTCTGATGTCTTGGGACTAGATCAGCGGGTACGCGTCGCTGTCGGTAAAGGCCTAGGCAAAAAAATCGCTAGTCTACCTGAAGGGAAACTGTGGAAGGATCATGCGCCTGCAAAGGTTGACCAGAGAAAGGTCCGTGCGCTCCATCTTTCTATGAATCTATTTTTGACTTTGAGCACCGCTTTCGTCCATAGGCAGTGCTAGAGAGCTATTTGCAGATGCTCATCAACCTACCTGCGAAGGGAAGCACTGAGGTGATAGCTTTCTTCACCTCTGACGTTGTCCGCGAAACAAAGCAACCAGTGATGCAGATTGGGCACAAGGAGGGGTACCTCACGAAGCGAGGTAAAAACTTTGGGGGTTGGAAGACGCGATACTTTGTGCTCCAAGGCCCGGTCCTGGAGTATTATGATTGTGTAGGTCCTTTGATTCTGTCTACTTCGCAGCTGCTTATGGCCACTTCTTCCCACACAGCGCGGCGGAGGTCACTTGGGCTCCATTCACATCACTGGCGCTCAGATTGGTCGACAGCAGCGAAGCGAACGTGTGCCAAGTACAGATGAGGAAAAGGAGTACAGGCACGCGTTTCTCATCGTCGAAGCCAAAAAAGGCCCAGGTGGGAACCACCCTCGTCACGTCCTTTGTGCGGAAAGCGACGAGGACAGAGATGCATGGGTTGAGGTCCTCGTTCGATACTTTACGGGAACGTACAGTGAGGAACCCGTTAAGTACGGTGTCCCACCTTCACATCCGAGTTCCACTGTTTCAGCTGGCCGTTCAAGCACCAGCTCAAGCGCAGAGAGCCCAACCACTCGTAGGACTAACCGTGGGTTTTCAAAGGACGACATCTCTATATCCAAGGGTCCAGCAGTTCCGATATCACAGCTGCCCCTTGATCAGAGCAATGCAAAACTATTCCCACATCCTGGATATGGGAGCGAGGAATACAGTCGATCGTCGAGCCCATCGAAGCACGCTGAATCGCCCATCGACCCCCAAAACACTGCTGCCCGAAGGATAATGGAACGAGGGCAGGGTCTTCCCTCAAGTCTACCAGACTCTTCGCCTCTATCCTCTGTCTCAAACTTCAACTCTGACTCGTCGGTTGGGGCCAGCCAACGGGCAAATTCTGAACTGGGGCATTATCCAGATCTTACCGGACGAAGCAATCGTCAACCCTCCCCTGAAAGGCATCGGACACGGGACCCGCATGACAAACCCAAGTCCTTCCACCCGACTCTCAACACGGTTGTTTCATCCCCCACGGTCCCCTCACCGGTCGAACGGGGAGCATCACCTGAAAAGCTGGAAGCAAGCAAAGTGAAGATCTCCGGGCCACTGCATGGTGCCGTGATCCCGTCGGGCTTCAAGTTCGGCGGAAAGGACTCCCCTTCTGCGGCTGACAATGCTGCGGCTGACCGGCGCGTCAAATCTCGATCGTTCTGGGGCTTTGGAAAGAACGGTATGTCTCAGTTATTGCTTGTCCCTTCCCCCTTCTGCGATGTGGTCTTTTGAGTATCCGCTCACTCGGTTGTATGCAGGGGACAAAGCACCGGCTTCTGTCACGTACATCCCACGCGCCGTGTTTGGTGTGCACTTGGAAGAATCACTTGATGTCGCTCAGATTGCGAATCTACCCGCGATCGTTTTCCGCAGCATCCAGTACCTGGAAGCGAAGAAAGCAGAACAAGAAGAGGGCATTTATCGATTGAGCGGGAGTTCTGCGGTGATCAAGAGTCTCAAAGATCGATTCAATATGGGTACGCCTATATGTCCGTTATCAATTGAATGGGGTGATCTCACGCTGTTGCAGAGGGTGACGTTGACCTCCTGGCCTCAGACGAGTATTGGGATCCGCATGCCATTGCCGGTCTATTGAAGAGCTTCTTGCGAGAGTTGCCGGCCAGTATTCTAACACGCGACCTTCATCTTCGCTTCCTGGCCGTGATCGGTATGTCTTGAGGATGTCGTATGTGCCCTGGCGCGGCCGTTGACCGCCCCCGCAGATTTCGTGGACGCCCAGGAAAGGATCAAAGAGCTCTCACAGCTGATCGCGGCCCTCCCACTGGCCAATTACAGCCTGCTTCGCGCCCTGACCGCCCACCTGATCCTAATCGTGCAGAACTCGACCACGAACAAGATGACAATGCGTAACGTCGGTATTGTGTTTAGCCCGACGCTTGGCATCCCCGCGGGCGTGTTCAGTCTTATGCTCGGAGAGTTCAACCGCGTGTTCAATGTCGATGACGCATCTGGGGGCAGCGCGGAGGAGGATGGCGAGAGCGAGAGCTCGGAGGTGGACCGGCGCAATAGCAAGCATTATTCTGACGCGGCAGCAGATCAGCTCCTTGGGCTCACAGGCCGCACATTAAAAGGTGTGTATTTGGCTTAATTGCCTGATTTATTCCGTACGGATTTGAATTGCATTTAACCCGGCTCTGATGATACGTAGCAGCAGCCGCACAAGAGGCGCCGTCGGATGCAGACGAGGAGAGTGGAGCGGAGACGACGGATGGGGAGTATGCGGTTGAGGAAGAGGAGGAGGGGGCGCAGGCGCAGCTGGCTGCGGATGGCGCGGTACGAGTGACGCCACCTGATACGCCCCTGGCGTCGGCGCCTAGGACGTCGAGGGCGTCGGGTGTGGCGGCGACAAGGGGACTCAATGTGAATGTTAGTGGCGCGGAAAGGGGGAACCGCCACTCGAAGATGCTGGGGCTGCCGACGTCGCCGCGCCCCGCGCAGTCGTTTGCGTCGCAAGTGCCGCCGTCACCTGGGAGGAAGGAGTAGTCGTTGCGCTGGATGCTACGACTGGTTCTTGAATCTTTGTTTCATATTATTTTATCACACCATGGACGATGCGCATGCGCCTTATATACCACCATTGATACCAGCGTCTGACGACGCACGCTCCTCCCCGCCTGCCATTATATTATTACTGTCTACGACTGTATGATACGTATGATTGCGCTGCTTGATTCTTTGTTGTCCTTCCTGTACGAACTGACCGCATCTCCATCTTTTTTTTTGCCTTTCTGATTCTACATTGTAAATCAGGTAATCAAGAGATACGCCAGTGATATGCCTGCATGCTCGGCTGTGCCACATGGCCGAACCTGAAATGAGAGGTGCGCTGAGATAGGCAAGTCGTGATTGTGACGGGATCAAAAATTGTTAGGCAGCGAAAGCCACGAGTCAACGAATTTGGGCTACGCGCTGTCACTCGGACGACTCCACCAGCACCCCCTCCTCAACCACTCGTGAATATCCATGGGCTTCAAGCAAGCAGCGGTTCTTGCGCCCGTGTCATTCTTCCTCGGTGCGTGGCCGTAACACTCACTCGTTCTTCTTTCCTGACAAGACGTGATTCTGATAGGCGTGCTATTCATCTGCTTTACGGTGGACCATAGGATCCTATGGGGAGAGCTTACGCCCGAGGTCGCGCAGGATGGGTTTCAGTTTTATACGACGTTCTTTAGCGCGCCGCCTGCTATCAAGGTGCGTCGCGGCGTACGTTACACGGGAGAAAAATATGGATGACGCGTAGGCGCTACTGCACGCCATGGTGGGCGTGGGACTCGTTGGACTGGTCGCGAAGCTGCACAAGTGGGACGAGAGCGCGATGTTTTTTGATGGGTCGAGTTTGGGTACGTGTTCTGCCTTGGCCTGATCCTGATCCACTCTTCTTGCACGGCGCGACACCTTCGTTGTCCCCGACCCCGGGGTTCTTTCATGTTTCTGTTTCTGTTGCTGTTTCTGTTCCCCTCACCACTTCTGCTTCCATCTTCATTTCCGATGCAACTCGACTTATTGACGCGGATCTTCATTTGGACAGCGGCCTACGTGTTCAGTGTCGCGGTATACCTGACCGTCACCGTTCCCGCCTTACAGGCCATTGTGGGGCTCCCGTCTGTTGGGGGGACGAAAGACGATAAGGAGGACCGCGTGCAAGCTCTTAGGGTGCTTGCGGCGGGGAATGTTATTGTTACGGTCTGTATGGGGGCAGTTCTATGTCTCCAGGTGCGTGGTATATATAACTTTGAGATCATGGGAAGAGCTGATGGGGCACGTAGGCGGGACAGGAGTACGCGAGACGGATGGAGGCAAGGGCTGTTAGGGAGTTTGAGGAAAAGGAGAGGACGAAACAGGGAGAGAAGAAGGATCAGTGAGTGAGTCAGTGACGGGGACAGGGTCAAGGAAGGGCGACGAAGCCCGAGCGGCGAGGGGTAGGAGACCGGGGGAAGCGTTAATTTCCGGCAGCGCGACGCAAGTCGACGCCCAAAACGATTTGGATTTGGAAAATCAAATTCTGCCACAGTGGTGACATCTTGAAATTCTACATAGATGCTCTGTGTTGGTGTATGACGAGGCGGCTTGGCGAAAGATCATCTTCTCCCGCGCGGTGCTGGATGGAAATTTTGACTTTTGTGCTCCTTCTATGTTCCTTCGACTGGAGTGACGTGCACGGTGTTATCAAAATCATTGTCACTGACGCACGCAGCCCTCCCCGGCAATCCGAGCATCAGCTTCGAAGTTGGATCCTTCCATCTTTTCTGTTGCAACCTTTCCCTCCGTGTGGCATTCTGTTCTGTATCACAGATACGCACGCATGTACATGATGGTTCTTTTCTTGTGGTAAAAATAATTTTTATTATTCTCTAGCGACATGATTTAGACTGGCACACGTCTGTCGTGACTCGTCCCACGGACATGCATCCATCTCCACGCCTGTAACGTACGTCGAGTCGAGGCCGCCGTTCCGCAAGCCGTGCGCCTGGGTAATGATATCGATATAATGATAGTTGCCAACCCGAGTGTCCCCACTCGTGCGAGGGAAGTTGCAAGTATCGCACGAGAAGTAATGTCCGGGTTAATGTAACGCAGGCATGGCTTCGATGTCACCCAGAGACGGGGACAGCTATCAGCAAGTAGTAAGAAATCCAGAATACACCGCCGGGAAAGTTGTGGAGTTGGATATAGATGGAAATTCGCAAGGCCAGCCCATCCCGCCTGCCGTAGGCACCCAAGGGAGGGTGGCGGTTTCGCACGAGTTGCTTCTTGGAAGGACCTTGGGAACGCGCCCTGGCGTGTTGAGTCAGATGCACGCGGCGGCGGCGCCACCGCTACGAGGGAGGGTGCGAAGAGGGGACATGTCGACATATGGATATGTATGGCGTGCCGTAGGGTGGTTGGTTGATCAGCGAATGCGAAGAGAAAAAGAGACGAAAAGAAGCGGGCAGGAATAGCACGGCAGGCTCGCTGGGGTACCAGCACAGTCGGCATCATGATCAGACGTGGTTGTCATTCCGGGTAGGGGTATTCGAAGAAAGATAGAGAATAGATAGATACACGCATTGGCATAATCTGATGAGACAGTAAATTTGGGTTCCGTGTTTGATTACTGGGAGCTTCGGATGCCGGCAGAGGAGTATAATATGAGGGATGTTGGGTGAGTGGTGAATAGGGGTGGGGCTTAGAGGAGTCGTAGACCATGTGGGGATCAGAAAGAAGCAGCTTCCGAGTGTTTACCTGCGTCACAACGGTTGTTTGGTTCCGGGGGCTGGTGGGTATACGCAGAGAAGCCTGAGAGAAGCATGTATTGCCATGGTATGTCTTGTCGGGAGAGGTTGGTATGTCCGTTGAGAGACAGACGGGAGACAGGCCTCGGGGGAGAGAAAATTGATGAGGATGATCGGTTGGTTGATGCATGTGGAAGAGAGACTTCCGGGGATGGGACTGGGATGGGACCGAGGGTGATTTTGAGGTGCCGTAAGGAATTTGTGCTATGAATAGAGAGCATATGGGGAGGAGAAATATAATTAAGGAGGATTATCATGTAGGGTCCGGAGGCGAAGACGCCACACGCAGATGTGCGAAGGAGGGTTCGGAATTTGGCGGGCTAGCGTATTGATGGGGGCTTGGTATGATATATTGTGCTGGAAGAGGATATAGTGAACGTCGGGGGATTGATGAGCGACGAGTGTGGGTGTATGGCGGGGGGAGGGGGAGGACAGGGAAGTGTTCGGTTCAGTAGATTGTAGAGCGGAGGGTCGATCAGTCGAGGAGGGTTGAACGTTGGTTGAGTAGGATGGATGTGATAGTAGAGCGGCTCTGGGCTGTTGGCTGTTTTTGGATAGAGCGGCTTTGGGGCCCATTGTTCTGATTTGTACCGAGATGGGCGGGTTACTTTCAGGGTTAGCTGAATCTCCGCTAGGATCTGATCAGATCTCGATCGGCGATTGTATCTTATTGGAAATTGATTATAAGGACACGAGGGCTGCAGGCAGTTCTGTTCCTCACCCTCCTCCTCTTCTTTCAAATGTACGACGACACAAACTGGTGCATGGGCTGTGACTGTCAATTTGTGAGTTCGACTAGGTTTACTTATTGACTACTTCTGACAATTTCTTGGATAGGACGGCCCAGGCGTATATTGTTCCCTCGAATGCTCTCCTGACACCTACTACAAGCCTTCCGTCTTTTACAACAACCAAGAGGAAGATGACGACGACGATGACGATGACGAAGTCATCTACCACCACGTAAACGACGCTCCCATGGCTCGTTGGATAGGAAATGGTTCAGCAGGCATCCTCGCCTGGGCAGCAGACGTCGAACCAACTTCACCTTCCTCCCCTTCCTCTCCCTGTGTCCCCCGCTCCCGCTCCGCATTCACTCTCGCAGTCAAACATCACTCTCCGCGCTCAAAGACCCCACGCCCAAAACCTGCTTCCGCTTCGCCAGTCGCAAGCACATTCCGCGTACCCAAACTCATGCAGCTTAACCGCCGCACCGCACTCCCCGCCCTTTCCGTCACGCTTCCACCGCACATCGTGCCTGCTGCGGCGAGACCCAGCCCCAGCCCCATATTTACGCTGCAGCAGCAGTATCCAGCCTCCTCAACCGGGAGCCTCTCACAGGCCTCGGAACCGACCGACTCGTCCCTTGCGACACCACCGCTCGGTGCCTCGCTTCTGGGCGCATTGCGCTCCTGGGTTGCACCAGCCTCAGAGCCAATGGTCGTGGACAGCGTACACCACCACGACGGGCTCACACCCTCCGCTGCGAAGCGTTTTGAACTCGACTGTGAGAAGCCGACGAGTGCTATACGCACACCTCACTCCCGTACGCGCGGGCGCCGCACATAGCATTCATACTATCTATCTATCTATTCCCCTTCATCACCAGACACACCCATAGAAGCCCCGCACCCGAACGCACCCCCGTTCAAAAAGGCACCATTATGACCACTCGCCTCCATTTCACTGATACACGGACACTTGATCTCACACATACCACCCCATGCCTCTCACGCTCCTTCGCTTTTTTGCCCCTCCCACACCCCCTCTCTGCTTCCCTCCCAACCCACAAAAAAATTCACTTACCATACCCGCAACCACACCTTCAACATAACCATTACCCCGCGGCACTCACACACTCCCTACTGCACACCCCGCTCGCATACCACCATAGATGGCTTTGTACGTTACGTTACCCACACCCATTGTACTCATTTGTATCACCAACCAGCGCATCGTATAGCGCTATTGCATTGAATTGAATTGGAGTTTTGTGTATATTTGCGGAGTGAACTCTGTGAGCTTGAAAGTTGTATATTTGTGGAATGAACTTTACGAGCTTGAAAGTCTACCTGCCTGCCACGGTTACTTTAATTTTTTTGGGGGAGGAACAAAAAAAGCTCTAGATCTTCAAACTTGTCAACGTCAATCGACCAGACTCATTCATCACTTGTCACCCTCTCCCATCTCTCCCACCTCGAAGTCTCAACTCTCCCTGCATATACCACACCACAACCCCGTAAGGTCGATCACTTGTTAATATCCTGCATTTCTAAATTTTGTGCGGCTCTCGGGACGACGGTGCGAAATTCGAGACCTACCTACCCCGTCAATGTCAAACGCGTCAAAGTTTGGCTGGCAACTCTGTTTGTCAGGACCCAAGTGATATGGACGGATGGTCGCTTCCTGTTTGAGCGGCCGAGGGACGTCAACTGGGTCCCCCGCACCAACCATTGGGCCTTACTTGCACCGACTTAAGGCCCCTGTGACGCTTGCCTCCTTATAGCATGCACAAGTCACTCAACCGGCACGGGAGTGGTTTTCGAGAGGCGCGGTCTTCGCTTGACATTGCCTGTGAACTGGAATGAACGATCCCTGTCTCGCCATCCCCATAACACACAGTGACTCGTTCGATTCAGACCTCGACGCGGAGGTATAGAGGGGCGGTCAATATTATCGTGTCCTGGTCTGGGCCTATGGTCTGTGACGGACGCGGTCTGTAACGGGCGCTTCCTCCTTCCGAGCGACGGGTAATTGAGCCCGCCCCTGCGAGCCCCGGAATACCTACTTTATGTGGGAAGGTGACTCCCCCCGACACGGATGCAAATCATTATCGAATGGATCGCTGGTTTTGGAGAGACGCGGACGTGCTAACGGCCACTTCATGTAGTCCTATGGATGAACGATGCCTGTTCAAGTATCGAGCCCCGCGGCTGCGGCTGCGAGCAATGGCGCGACACACGGATACAGATCATCATTTGTATCTATGCAAGTGTCGAGTGCATCGTAGGTTTTGAACGGACGTGCTACCGGCCACTTTAACATGAACCTATGGATGGACGGTGCCTGTTTGAGGGTTATTGTGTCTGCGGTCCCGTTGGCTTCGAAAAGGCACGAATCACGGAAGGATAGGACATATCCTGTAACGCTGACTCTCAGCTCAGGCCCCCCGACAGAAGTGTTGAATGTTTTGTGAAGAGGCGCGTATTCAGACGTACCTGCCAAGGCGACAGTTATTATGGATGGATGCTCGCTGAATTCTGTACATCGAGGCGCTCCCCAGGCTCAAGTGCCTGCCTGACATGGACGGACGTTTCCTCTTCAAGGGTTATTGCAGTGGTTTGCATCCCGCCCAGACGTCGACGCGAACGTCAAGTTGGTCCCTGTAACGCTACCTATTAGTGCTTGTTCAGGCCCCGACGAAGGACTTGGACTCGGATTCCAAGGATGGAAATTAGAATGGACGAGCCTAGACAGTGACTCTTTTTTTATTTTTCTCAAGGTGCTGACGTTCAACGTCGGCTCGCCACTGTCTTGTACCTGCCACAGCCACTGGACAATGTTAAATTATTTTTATTACAGCAGGGCGCCCGCCCACCATACACCATAGAGGCCTAGACAATGGCCTCGACCCAAGTGCCTGCCACGGCCACTTGACAATCACTGCGCATGGACGGAAACATCTTCTTCAAGGGTTGTTGCGTCCCTCTCAGGTCTCAAGACCTTGCGCGACACCGATTGTTCGTGCTCCAACTACAGTAATATAATTCTCAGTCCGGACCAGGACGTGGGTCCCTTTTGCCCACTCCCTCCCTGCCCGTGCCCCCTTCTTCAGAACCACTTCGCTGCATCTTCTCCACATCCCCACCCACCCGAATCAGGCCATTGGTCCGACACCTGACACACCACACGCACGCCCATCACTCAAGGCCCTTTTCGAGCCCCCTTCGCATTCGAGAATGTTCAGGATCTGCCCGGCCCCGGGAACCTCCTGCCTTTTTTGGACCGCATCTTCGAAGCTTCGGATCCCAACAGGGATGCGCATTGAGTAAGAGGGATGACGAGGCGCGGGAGGTCGGTGCGGGAAAGGGCAGTGGCTGGTGGGAGACTGGGACTGAGGGGCTAAATGGCAAGTTTAGAAAGACGCTTCGCGGGAGGGCTGTGGGACGTGGGGAATGCACCCTCCTTCCTAGTGTGTCTGTGCCTCATCTTGGAATATTAATAGAGCACTAGAACTTGGGATTTGTTGGGGGCACGCAAGGATTGGATGGATAGCTTCGCCTCGCGTAGAACTGCCTATAAATGTACGTATGTGGAGCTATATCGTGGAGCTATATTGTGGAGCACACCGCACGTCTCCTTCCTGCTCTCGTTTGAATTTCTTTAGTCTTTGGAAAGGCGACGACGGTCGGAATTACAAGGAGGAATGGAGCCCCGCCGCGCGCAGCGACAGCCTACATACAAAAGTATTTACAGCGCGAGTAAGTATGTAGGTGGGATCGCGAAGCAAGGCCTACTTGGATGTAAATGTAAAATGTACGTACCAGAACGGTAGGATCGACGAGGGCCTACATATCATTGATTCGTTGGGGTGGGTGTGGAGGGACGTACGCAGAAGCCAAAAGGGTGCGATCGTCCCATTCACCAGCGCGGACTATTTTCTGGGCGTGGGTGGGGGATGATGCAATCATTGTCAGGAGCCAAGTGCAGATCTTTGTATTCAGTGATACTATGATCAGATGCTTAGAACAAAAGCGCAGAGAAGTGATCTCATAGAGAGACATACAACATCCTTCGAAGATTTCATCAACGAGAGCCTGTCGTACTTTCGGGCCCTCTCCCGGTACGTGTGTGTATACATACACACGAAGGCCGTATGCCAGGTGACGAGGTGTGTATGTAAAGAGTACGTGGACGTTTGTCTAGGAGGACGCCGGTAAATGCTGCGGGTGAATTCATAGAGATCTCAGCGTGTGGACTATTCATATGTGTATGTAAAATGATACTCAACACACCGGCCACAGTGCACGCAGGTCTATCAGAAAACTTCAGCCACGGATTTCATACGCACACAAAAGAAACTCTATCGCACATACCCGAATGCATACACTTTCACCCTGCACGCATCCCTGCATCCACAGCCACCATCATATGCTTAAGTATTCCCTCTGCCACAACGCGGAAACGAGGGTCCTGCAATTGAATGGTACACACAGTACGACAAGCCCCACGCCCGGGTCCGCAATGTCGCACAAGCTCAACTTCATAACTTATATCAGGTCCAGGACCTCGGTGCCATAATCGTGCCATTGTACGTTGCCCTTCATATCCCCTCCTTCCCCTACAAAAATCTGGCATTGGCATCAACCAACGGCTACGCGAACAGTCCATATGTCGCCGTCTGATGCCTGCACCCCCATCTAGGTGATGATGGCGAGCAAACTAGACGCGGCGATTGGGTGCCTCGTAACTAGCGGGGCCTGTCTTCCTCCTGTCGAAGAGCTGAGCAATGTTACGGCAGGATCGCCCACTGAGGACGTACGTACAGCATCATAGGACATGAGACTTGCGCCAGAAACTGTTTAGTTAGTGAGAGCGAGAGCCGCTTCAGTCAAGCCCCGAATTTCGCGCCCCGAGGAAGGCGCAGTTGCCCCTCCCCGGCAGGTACACTAGAAAGTAGTGTTGCTTACTTGCCGAACTGTGTAATCGACGCAGCGACCAGGTGGTAGTCTGGCGTGCTATTCTTGGAACCGAGAAAGAGGGGTGGATCGTCAGCCAGCCCAGGCGCGCTGGGGCAGTGCGTGTACATGTATACACACGTTGATAATGCTCCAAGGAGCTTGCGTGACGCAGCGATGGAAGACGGGTTAAGACACGCTGCCAGTGCGCAGGTTGGCGATAGCCTCAGCCTTAAACTTCGCTCCTGTCGTCAGAATGCGTGCATATGAGGCAGTTTGCATCAGATTCAGAACACGCCCGGAGAGGCAGCTCGGGCTCGGAACGAGAGAGGGCGGCGTATCGCCGCATGCATAATTATGCTATCGGATACTGACAGTGTGTGATGACATATTCTGGGTGCTTATGGATCCACCGGCGTGGCGTCAGACCGTAGACAAAAGCTGGAGGTCGTTCGCTTCCGAGGGTTTCACCAACATGGCGCCTCTCAAAGATTAGTAAAAATACTTACGCTCCGCAGTAGCCTATCTGCGTCTAGCTGTGGAGCACTAGTAGCCGGTGAATGAACGCGCCTCTAAATTGTGGTGGGACACACCTATAGATCGATATCGTGATCACAGACTATTTCTCGCAATGTTCCTATGTAAGGTTCAGACTATACTGCTGGTGAATACGCCAATGTGCATGTTAGGATACCAAATTGCGCTGGTATAGTGGAACACGCACCTACGAGCAAGTCGTGATTAGTGTCTATTTTTTTTTAGCAACGTTCCTTGTCGTCGATATCGACCGCGTTTTCACACGTATCTGCGCGCTAGATCGCCTCAATTTTTTCTGACCTAACTGACTCCAGCTTGCGTGAGAACATATATCTGGATAACTGGCGAGATCGCTGATTGAGATAGCATCGGCACCTGGGTCCCGCCAGAGTCGGGCCAGCGTCTGCGGCATCCAAACATCTGGTCCATCAGGCGACGTCAAGCCGCCCCCCACTGGCCTCTCTGCGAGCGTTTTGGGCCAAGATGCCGCCTGCGCATCACCAGCGCAGGCTGAAAAAGAAGGGGCAGCAATCGAGATCGGACACGTTTTACAGCGACATCAGTGATCTAAGCGTCGACGCGTGTGGGTTCCAGGTTGGTTCCAGGGCCAATTTACAAGGAGTTGGTGGGGGCTCTCGTGCTAGACCTTTTTCAGGCGACATGGACACCGCCATCACCAAGCCTGAGCGAAAGAGGGCGGTCCCGTTCCTCCATTGACATTTGTCAGATCCCGACGTCAGAGGTTCCGGCCGTATATGTTTGACAGTACGTAAGGTTCTGTCAGCCTAAAGGAAGAGCCTCGAGTACGCTCGAGTGGCCGGGAGAGGACGCGAGAGGGCAAACGAGGTGCCTTGTGCCCAGAAGCTATGATCTGCGACATAAACATAAGTAGATTGAGTCTCAGGATGGAGATCGACCCTACGTTGTATGTATATAATTCCATGCCATTCGCTTCTGACTGGGCAAAGCTGGGCAGGACTTGCATAAGTTGTAAAGATCTGTGAGCATTTGGAACAGTCCGCGTAGAAAGGGTTTCGACGACGACAGGGTGTTGAGATGGTGGTAGGCGATGCGTCCTGGGCGCGCAAGAGACGATCAGCTGCCCTGACTTGAGCTAAGCCAAAACGGAGGATAGGATGTTGAAATTGTGCGTTTTTGGGAATTTCATCATAAGGTCAGTCACTGGCAAGTAATGTTTCTTGGTCACCGGGATCATTTTCTGAGTTACCGGTCCGTACCTTTGTGGCTCAGGTTGGGCTCAGGTCTGTCGTTGTTGCCTTCCATGGGAGTCCATGGGTCCACCTGACACAACCCGCCCCAACTTACCTCTCGTAACACCAGTGTCAATGTTCATCACTTCAGGCCCGACTCTCCGGCAAATATATATCCCAGATCGCAGAGCATCATCCCATGACTACAACTCTTGGAAAGAAACCTTGTTGCAAAGAGACCTGATTGAAATGAAGAGATTCGTAGATCCCGCTGGGGCAAAGTCATTTATTTTAATGAGGGAATACCACACGATGGATCGCGATCCCATCATCTACAAGGCGACGCCCAACTCACAAGTGTCTAGACACGGGCGCGCTCGTGAGTGTCAACACCCCTTGTACACTTTCCTTTTACAACAAAAAACAGACAAGACGAAAAAAGAAAAACAACAAGGGGACGCTCATTGTTGGGGTTGGAAACTGAGCGGACATCAGCCATTGTTACCCAACAGGATGGACAAACGTTATACTCACCCAGGAGGGGGAGGTCCACCGAAGCCCGGGGGCGGGAATGGCATGCCAGGGGGGAATCCAGGAGGCCTTGCAAATCCAGGTGGAGGTCCTGGCATGCCTGGTGGTGCAAATGGCATCGGGGGTCTCTGAAGAGACGGAGGTCCCACTGAAAAATCAAAAGCCATCAGGAGGTCTATCCAGATTGCTTCGTAATAGGCTACTCACTAGGAGGCATCATGCCCGTCCCACGGCCGGCAGGCATACCACGACCAGGCCCAACAGGAAGCTGTGGGGTAAAATCCATACCTGATCAGAGTGCAAAATCTGAGTAATCCTATCAAGCCATACCGCGTTCTTCTTGTCCTCGTCAACAATGGGTGGTGGTCCTTCGACACTCAAACTGACAACGGTCTCGCCTCGCAGAATCACGAGTCCCAAAGTCCTTTTCACCTCTTGCTCGGGCGCCGCCTCCTCGCCTGCTTTCTTCTTAGGCCTCACTTTCCTGAACTCCTCGCAATCGGCCAGAACGAGATTCATGTGACGGTCGAACGCGAGCATTTGCCCGGTTAACGCGCGTCCATCGTTGATCGTGACCTTGAGTCTCCAGTTGACGAGACTCAGCATTTTCCCTCCTTTAGATTTCGGGGGAGGCTGCTGGGATGGTTAATCAAGACATCGTTCAATAGCGATGGTCCACTTACCATGGCGGGCGATGATTTAAAGAGTTCGACAATACAGACAACGGTCAACAGCGACCTTGAATTTTTGTACAAACAACAACAAATTTCAGGTTGTGGCTGAACATGTTTCCTCCCAAGTTCGTCACCGTCGGTTCGCGAATCGATGCAACTAAAAACAACTCACTGGTTTCTCAGCCTCTGACTAACTCTGACTCAGCTCGTACTGTGAGAAAGGCATAAGAGGGCGACGATTCTAATACTTGTGTCGACCTCCCTGGTCTCTCCGATTCTTTGAGCGACTTATATCTTCCGGAAAACTGCTTATAATGTCTCTTATTTCTACAAAGCTTACCAGGCTACTCGGTACAGATCCCACTTCATATCCTCATACTCTGTGACTTTGTTCAAGAGTATCACAGGCATTCGAACGCCCATACTAAGTGGGCCGATGGCGGGAGCCAGTGGAGGTAAGTCTATCGGCGACCATGGATGTGACTCAAACCTGACAGACCAACACACAAACCTAAAGGCCAACTGGCCGCACGTGTCTCGCAAGGAGGCGGCATGGGATTCATCGCCTATGGTACGTCCCTTCTCGCACCGGTGCTGCCGGATTCTCATTCTTATGCGCTTGGTAAGGCTACCAAAGCTTGGAAAAGCTAAGATCCGAGGTCGGCACGGCACGCTCGCTGTTACAAATCGACTCGAAATCTCCGTTACCCATCGGTATAGGCTACCTTGGCTGGCAGCTCGAAACACCGAATGCTGCTGCACGAGAGTTGCTGTCGGTCGCAACTGACAACAATGTCCGAGCGGTCTGGCTCTCGTTTGGTGCCCAGCTTCATTCATGGATAAAGTACATTCGAGAATCAGAACGTGAGCCAGGAGCCACGACCATAGTCATTCAGGTCAACTCTGTACAAGAAGCTCTGGTAGCCGTGAACGATTGGAAGGCCGATGTCATTGTAGCTCAAGGTTAAATCGCTCGTGTCACATCTATCTCCTTGCTACCTTTACTTACCCTGATCACTATGCAGGCATTGAGGCAGGAGGGCATGGCTCGGGCTCCGCGCCACCTCTTCTCACTCTCTTATCTGAGATTCTTTCTGTTATTCCAGCAGACGGGCCTCCAATTCTGGGCGCTGGTGGCATCGTGAATGGTGCCCAGATCGCATCCCTTCTGACGCTGGGTGCATCTGGTGCTGTTCTAGGTACACGCTTCCTGTTGTCCCCCGAGAGTTTATACTTGGATTCGCAACGTCAAGCGCTCATCGATGCGCCCACTGGCTCGTCTATTCGTACTATGGCTTTCGATGAGGCCCGCAATACTTTGGGCTGGCCTCAAGGTATCGATGGTCGAGGCTTGCGCAATAGTCAGTGGAATTTTGGCAAACCTCCTTGTCCTCCGTATAATAGGAACTGACATGCACGTTGATCCAGGCACCGTGAACGAATACGAGAGTGGAGCTGACTTGGAAGATTTGCGGCGCAAATACTCGGAGGGCGTGAAGAAAGGTGACACCACTCGCATTGTCACATGGGCTGGTGCAGGCGTTGGTTTGTTGCACAAGATACAGCACGCAAAGGTGAGAGGCTATAGCAATATATTGAAGCTTTATTCAATGACTTGCACAAGGACATCGTTGAAGAACTTCATGAAGAATGTGTCGGTCGTCTGAAAGCCGTAGCCTCACTTCTCCCTTAAACAAAGATTTGTTTAGATAATGTTCTGATGCATCTGTATTTTCGCGATATAATAAAAAGGTTTCTGGCCACACCCAACATGCCACACAATGTGAATTTGATTTGAATCGTTAGAAAATCGAGTGTTACAACGGTCACTTTTATGCTTATACAAATTGGGAGCGTTCAATGGACTATTTCTACAGTAAGGTCTCCTTGGTTGATTGAATCGCCTGTAACAACAAAACTTTAGCACGGAAAAGGTGTGGTGTTGTTGTCCTACCTTCATAGACAGCAACACGCTTGATGTGTCCAGAGACTGGGGCAGTGACAGCGGATTCCATCTATGAAAGAAGATCAGCAGAAGAACAACGCAGCAGAGTTGCATCAAACACACCTTCATTGCGCTCAGGACTTCGAAAAGCAATGTCGTCATATCAGTCGTATTCAAACAACAATAAAAACAAAACTGACCGCAAAGGGGATCTCCCTTCTTGATCTCCTGGCCTTCTTTCACCCGAACTTCGACAACCACGCCTGACATTGGGGCCCCAACAGATCCAGGATCGCTGGTGGCCTTCTCCCGCGATACTGTTTCGACGGCTGAATTCTTATCTTCAACTGCCACCGGTCGGACCTAATCGTAGATCGCGGAAGTTATAAGTACTGATTCAGCCTCAGTCAAGAAATTTATCCATACCTCCCCATTAACTTCGAACCAGACATCGCGCTGGGATCGCCCCTCGACGACGGGTCCAACAGCCATAAGACGAATAATCAAAGTCTTTCCCTTTTCAATGGAGATATGCATCTCCTCTCCAACATCAGGACGTCCCAAGAAGTACCTTGTGGGAATGACGCTATCATAAAATATCAAAACAATGGACCGAGGCAGCAACTAAAACGATGGGAACGGACCTGAGATCACCATACTTCTCGATAAAGCCCTGATACTCTTCGAAGACCTAGTATCACAAAACCATCAACAAGCTTTCCAATTCGAGTACCGAAAGTGCGCACTTTCGGGTACATGACATAGGATGTGACATCTGCATCCGTGATATGTTTTCCGAACTTGCTCCGCAACTCCGCCTTGATCTTCTTGAAATCCAGCGGTTCCATGGTCGCGCCTGGACGGCCGTCAATTCTTGGTTTATTCCTGATAATCTTAGAGCGAAGAGGCTCTGGGAAACCTCCCACAGGTTGTCCCAGGTAGCCCTGGAAGAATTCAACAACAGACGATGGGAAATCCATAGATTCCGCGCGGTCGAGCACGTCTTGCTTCGAGAAGGAGTTCGAAGTCATCCATTGTGCGAAATCACCCACGACCTTGGATGACGGTGTGACCTGCGATCGCTGAGTTCGATGTCAACTTTTTTGAGAGCAAGTTCAAGCACACCTTGATGATATTTCCGCACTACAAAAATAAATCAGTCCAACAAGATCTTTCAAACATCAAACAGGAAAGATACAACGTACAAGTTGGTTCGCCTCGATGTATTTCTGCTTGATCTCTGTAGCAAAGTGGCGTCAGCAGCGAAGCGTGGAGATAAGAGGACATCGTTTACCAGTCCATTGCGTGCCGAGACCAAGTTGGGATGCTTGGAACTATCAGAAGGGCTAAATAAGCGACAGAAGCTGTATATGTCGAGAAGCGTACCATCAGGTTGGTGTATTGCCCTCCTGGCATCTCGTGGTCAAAGACACTGGAGTCCGAGGCCCGGACGTTGGCTTCGAAGCAGGAGTACAGCATGCGAACTTGGCTCCAGTAAAGATTGAGTGCCTGGATATCTTCATATCGAATGCCGGTTCCCATGTTGGTCTGCTCTAGAGCCATGCACACTGCACCCATAGAAGGCTGAGATGTCAAGCCCGACATGCCTGAACATTAACTACCGTGAGGGTTCTGGCGGACATTGGAAAGAGACAAAGACAGACTGTCGATGGCGACGTCAACCACATCAGCACCGGCAGCGGCACAGGCAATCATGCTAGCAGCAGCGATACCGGCGGTGTCATGAGAATGGACATGGATGGGAAGGTCAGGGTGCGCCTTCCTGATGGCACCGATGAGGCTGTAAGAACGTATCAGCTGTCCAGTTTCCCTACAGTTCAAAGTCTGTCACCCACAGTTTAGCGGCCTCGGGCTTCAAAAGACCAGCCATATCTTTCACACCCAGGACATGAATACCTTCGGTAACCAATTCCTGTACGAAATCAAGATAATACTGAAGAGTGTACTTGGTCTCCTTGGGGCTGGCACAGTCACCGCTATAACAAACGACGGCTTCAACGACACCTCCTGCCTTCTTGGCGGCATCGATACCCAGACGCATCTATTGGGAGTGTGTAAATTTTAAGCCTAAGTAAGACCCTGAAACACTCGCGTTCTCTAACGGAGGATCGATTAGTCGATGAAGCTAATGAACATCACTAGACACACACCGATGTAGTTTAGAGAGTCAAAGACACGGAAGATATCCAGGCCATTCTCGACAGCCTTCTTGGAGAAGTCATAGATGGCGTTATCGCTGTGGACAATGGATGAGTACGATATGGCTATCGAGCAAAAGATACGATATTCACGGATAGCTCGTATATCCAACCCCATTGGCGCCACGGACTAGAGCCTGGAAGGGGATGTTGGGAACAAGAGTACGAAGCTTCCTCTGGAGAAGGAATTAGACAAGTTTCGGGAACGTTGGGCTCAGCGCATACCAAGCGTTCCCAAGGATCTTCATAAAGGAAGCGCATGGCGACATCGAAGGTTGCGCCACCCCAGCACTCGAGACTGTATGCGTTAGCCAATGCGTAACTGGTCTCCTTAGCAATGTTGAGCATGTCGATGGTACGGAGACGTGTAGCAAGGAGAGACTGGTGGGCATCACGCCAGGTCGTGTCCATAATCAAGCATCCAGGATAGTCGCGAACTGCCTTTGCGAACGCCTCGGGGCCTTGCTCGACAATGATGTTGCGCCATCCGACGGTGCAGGGCTGGTAAGGATCGAGGGGAGGACCGTTCACAGGATCTTCGCGGCTTTGCAGTTTGGGAACAACAATGTCTGTTTTGAGTCCGGGCTCGCCCTTTGATATCCGGTCAGATTTCCTCATAGTAAAACGGTTATCCATCTCACCGTCTGGCCCTTAATAGAGCTACCATTGACAGCGAGGTCACCGAGATATGCCAGCAGCTTCTGGGCACGGTTCTGAGTCTGTACCAACTTGAACAGATCGGGTGTATCGTCGATGAACTGTGGAGTTTGCTTGGATTAGATAAGGTAAATTGAGCCTTGCTAGCCAACTGACAGTAGTCCAAGTCTTTCCTCCGATGAAGATATCATGGGTGAGCAGACGGAAAAGGAAAGGAATGTTGGTCTTGACGCCACGAATGCGGAATTCGACAAGAGCACGGAGCATCTTGCGGCGAGCGACTTCGTAAGTGGTTCCTTGAACCGAACATTTCACCAATAAACTGTCGTAATGGGGCTGATGTTATGCGCATGAGTTGTTGGATAGACATGATACATTGGAGTAACCCACTGTGATCTGTGCTCCTGCAAATCCAGAGCTAGCATCGAGACGAACACCATTACCACCTGCGCTGCGGTAGACTTCAATCTTTCCGGTGTCAGGCTGGAAGCCCTGAGCAGCATCTTCCGTCGTGATACGGCACTGAATGGCAAAGCCGCGCTTTGTAATGGCATCCTGTGTCAGACCAAGCTGAGGTAGAGTTGCACCCGCAGCAATCTGGATCTGAGCGGCAACAATGTCGATGCCAGTGATCTCCTCTACGATGTATGCGTAGGCAAAAAAATTCAACAACATTCGAAGAGAACGACGTACCGGTGATAGTGTGCTCAACTTGGATACGGGGGTTGATTTCAATGAAGTAATGCCTGCCCATCTGATCCACCAAGAACTCAGCAGTTCCAGCGTTTCTGTACCCAACGCTCTTGGCGAGCTTGATGGCATCGCCCAAGATAGCCTGCCTAACCTCCTCGGGAAGGTGCGTGGCCGGCGCGACCTCAACAACTTTCTGGTGACGCCTTTGGACGGAGCAATCACGTTCGAATAGATGGATGGTGTTGCC